>JAQYXR010001294.1:0-36091 GCA_030545055.2 Neoaliturus tenellus | reverse complement strand
GGACCCTTCCCCGTAAAAAGCTTAAAAATGCAACTGGCGTTTGCAAAAAATGCATCACACACAAAACTGTAAATGATTGATTTTTTACTTAGTATTTTATAGAGAATTCTTTGAAATATAACAGACAACAGAGTTTATGGTAAAGTTCTTGAGGCTTTGGTATGATCATTATTAAGTTTTAGTCTTTCACAGAACTTGCATAAGCTCTATATTATTACGTCAATATTGTTCATTCTTTCCAGGTCTGGTTATTAAAAACACTAATCAATTACAATATCATACATTTACACCACTGAATCAATTGAGACCTACAATATTCGTACAGTTAAATTAAAATCCTTAGATTCATAAACAATGTTTTTTTTTCAGATTTAACAATTTTAATAAACATTATAAGTTCGTCACATTATACCATATACCTGATCAATAATCTGATAATCGAGTCTTAAAGTGTTATTCTTGTATTGTCACTTGTCAATATTAATCCTCCTAAACGAATAAATAAAACCCTGTACTCTATGGTTTTGATATCCAATAACATCAACACAGATCACCTTTGTGTCGAATGGCGCAACCTTGTGATATGATGATAGCTTTGCGTGATATCTACTCGTATTTCGCTGCCCTCTTTGATGGTTGCAGTGTCTCCATTGTTTAAATAAATAGTCCAGCTTACCACAAACCCCCAAAATAAATCAACGGGCTCTACGAATATATGCGGTTTCGTACAATCACATAAATTGCTGAAATGTTTATGTTAATCTTCTTTTATTTAAGGGTTATGTGAGACTAATGAATCGATGGTGTTAAAGAATCACAGTATTAGATTTATTATAAATACTCTTAATATGATCAAAAGAATTTAAATATCACAAGCTGCCCACTACTTATTTGAAAAGTAACAACTGATACTAATAAAAATAAAAAAGATCAAGATATGATATTTTAATAAAATTTTTCTATCTACCTCATTCAACTTTCCAATCAGAAGTAACTCTAATTCCAGTTAGATAGTATCAGAACAAAGTAATTAATGAAATGTGTATTGTCTTTTAATGAGAAGAACTTTTCAATATCCGATCTAAAATAGAACTAATTAATTCAATATTATTAGTGATATTTACAGCTTATTTTACTAAAATTTTGTTTAGATACTTTCTAAAGTAACGATAGCCAATTATACTAATAATATATTTCCGTTAAGCGTTTTTCTTATGATGTGACTCGACATGACGGAAGAAAATTATATTAAATATTTACACTTCAAGTTGTGTCTACATTTCATCATGGGAGAAACCTTAAACTAGTCACAGACAAATAATGGGTAAAACAGCAAAAACTAATGATAGGTAAACATATGAAACTATTATAAAAGATATTACGTAAAACGTTTGACACCACATTCCTTAACAAACTAAAGAGTCTCACGTTTTACCAAATCTGAGAGAGTTGACTTAAGACTATTATATCACAAGTTTCTAATAAGCTTAAGTCAATTAGTTATACATGATGCACTTGTAATGTTTTAATGGCACATAGAGACATTGACCTCACATGAACTGAGAATTATAACTATAATTAGAAGATATCGAATCGATGGAATTAAATATTCTGAAATACTTGTAAAAATTTTGTTATTAAGACGTTATTAGGTATTAGTTATTATAAATAGAGGGAGTTCGAACTATTAATAATTAAATACTACTACTTATTGGAAAGAATGAAATTGAATAAGGTTATAATAAGGGTAAACCCTTAATTTATTATCCCTCTTTGTATTAACGTTGAAGAAGATTTAAACCATATAATGGTAAATGATAACCCTATTTGAGAATGTGAATTATTCAATGACGACGTTCAATTATTAAATTTATAAATTAAAGTCCCAAATCAATGCATAATATGAAATCTCCAGGACACTAAATCACCACACATCAGCAGTTGGCTGGTATCAGCACAGATCAGCAGTGATATCAGCACAGATCAGCACAGCAGTTGTGCGGCAACACTACGTGTTGTCCGGCAGTAATGGCTGCATTCCGTGCTATCTGCTCTTATCGCAGTCGTGCTCTTTGATGTCGAACGATACCTCATCCTTTTGTTGCTACAATGCTTCGGTTTATCACCTGAGGTAAATGTCTTTTGTTGCTTGCGAGTATATCAGATATATTAATTCACTGATATTGTTCAGGTTAGGTATAGGTAGTGTGTAATATTCTTATCACTTTATAATTTTTTATTTTGAAATCGTCCTAATACAATTTTATTCAATAATCTGATCATTGATTTACCATTAAATAATAACTTTACGTTATTTTTAAACACGGTAATATCACTGATATTTTTCAGGTTAGGTATAAGAAGTAGTGTCAGTAATATTCTTATCACTTTATATTTTTTATATTTTGAAATCGTCCTAATACAATTTTATTCAATAATCTGATCACTGATTTACCATTAAATATTAACTTTACGTTATTTTTAAACACGGTAATATCACATTTTATCTTGGAACACCCATATACCTTAGAAGAAGAAAGATTATACTATATTAGTGTACACAAAAAAGTGATTTTTTAAATTTATTAACATTCTTTTATATAAATTGAAACAATTTTCATTTTATATCGCATTAACTTGTGTAATTTTTTACTTGTAACTATTGAATTATATCTCATTGTATAACAAATCCAGATAATTTACCCAATCGACCGTTATTAATGGCAATAACCATGTTAATGATCCACAATTATTCTAATACATCACTAATCACTGTAGAAATATATTTTTTAAAGTCTACCTCAGAGGTATTTTGTTAGAGATTGTACAAGTTACACTAAACTCTTTTTAGGGAAAGCGGTCCAAACCCATCGAAGTCACCTCGGGAATCGAACACCTGACCTCTTGAACCGAAGTCCAAGACGCTAACCGTTTGGCTAGCGAGATGCCTAACTCCACATGTATAATTTTCACATACCTTTACAATTAAATCAAATTAAATGTTTGCTATACAATCTGCAAGGAAGATCCTATCTACATGTAGAAACCAATCAAGCCATGGCAAGTCATAAGATATATTACTCATAACCAACAGGTTTTACATAAAAAAAAAACAATTTTGTGAAGGTGAATTAAAATTGTGACGGTAAATAGAAACTAAGGTTTCTCCATTAACATATTTTTAAATTCTTTTTTGAACTACAATTTTAAAATGTGGTCTGGCATTTCAATAGATTTTAAGTTTTCTTTTAAACAATTTCAATTGCACCATCTGACATTTAAATTTTATATTATTTGTGTAGTGTGAAAATAAACGGTTTAATTAATGTGGGTGTGCAGAATGAGGTTATCGGTAATTACAGTTCCGATACTAATAATAGAGGTTCCTAACACAGAAAGGAACTAATAAATTTTTTTTATGAATTTTGAACTTTGTTTCAAACATTTATATTAGTTCTCATAAACGTGTCATAATTCTTCCAAGTTTTCTCTTCCAAACAAAATACCATAACTTTAACTATTTTAAATTACTATTTACAGTAAATAAAACGTTTAGAAACCAAATAAAGTATAACCATACCTGTAAACATCAGCAACAACTGTAGTCCCACGAAAAACTTAACCTCCACCAGCAAACTCTCCATCACCCTCACATCGACGTAAAAATATACAAACACTGAAACAGCTTGTTCAAGGGAAATCAAACGTTCCGAGCCAGCTGGAGCCGAAATGATAATTTCCGCTCGGGGCGCGTAAAGTTAGTCACGGCCGATGAGGCACCCCAGCGACAGTTAGGGGTGGAAGCCACGCGCTCACTGCGCGCCCCGCCGGGGCCAAAACCACCCCAAACACGCGGCACTTGCCCGCCCCCCCCCCCCACCCACGGGGCCTACAACTATTAATTGATTATAATTCTTGTAATCGCCTCTGCCCCACAGCTACTTATCTAACTGAGACATGTGCTGCGGTGCGGACTTAAACTGTCATTCGGTTAAGTTTGGGATGTTAGTCTTAACTTGATTTACACCCTCGCGTTAAATTTCTCTTGGGATTTGACATCGACGTAAGACTCATCATATTACGTAAGGCAAAATCCATCAACGCTGCGTAATGTCAATATCAGTGTAACAGTAGAAAACAATTTTGAGGCACACATAGAAACAATGTGTTGATTTGTAGTATCGTGACAATTCACTCACAAAAGCTCAAAACTATAAAATCAAATGAAAATGCAATAAGATAATGCATAAATAAAATATATATAACCGGTTTTGCACTAAAGGAGGAGTTAAAATAGTCTCAAACAACTCATTTTAAATTATTACCAAAACAGTATACATAAATTGCAAAGTATAAAAAATTTTAAAATATTTCTTTTACTACGGTTACTGTTTAGTTCTTTGTACTGTACTTGTTTGTCTAACAATATTGTAATAATTTCCGGACTTCTGACTTGGTCAGTGTGTAAAGAGAAACTTTTGATGGTTGCGGTTTGCACCTGACGTTGAAAATTAATCACATGCACTCCAGTTGGTGCCAAACTACTTTGCTGAAACCTTTTAATTTGTTAACTGCTGAGTATGACGTTCAAGCTCTAACTAACACTGTTTAGTTTAACTACCGGGACAGTTATATACCCGATAATTTATGATTTTCTAGAATAATGTTTTTTTAGCGAATTTCCCTATAGGGAATACGCTATTACGGTAGTAGTCATGGTAAGACCTAAGCCCGGGACCACTTTACTTTTTCATTTTGAGGTCCCCAGAAGCCAAAAACACCATTCGTTCATTTTCATATATATGTATATATATATCTATCTATCTATCTATCTATCTATCTATCTATCTATATATATATGTGTCCGTGGTACCGATAACTTTTGAGGGAACCTCCGATTTTGATGAAATTTGGTATGAAGGTGTAAGACCAGGTCTATTTTCATGAGTTCGCGAACCAGCATTGTCGGGTTATGGGAACGGGGTTTTATGGGGTTTCAAAGGGGTCAAAAATGGGTTTTTGGCATTTTTCGACCGCAATTTTCAAAATTCATCAATTTTAACTGAAACCATTTTAAAGAGCTTAAAAAAAACAAACAATTTGGTATTTTGAATTTTCATCTTAGCATAACTGGTTACGGGGAAAATCCAAAAATGTGTTTTCCATGTTATTCTTATGGGAAATCAAAATAACCCTATATCTTGCTTATTTATTGACATAACTTAATCAAATTTGGTATGTACATTATCTAAGATAGGGCTTAACTTATAATTGCTTACAAAACCCTTATGGCGGCAAAACCTACATACTCACCCCCATGGGGTTTATAGGGAAAATAAAAAATTGCCAGAGCTTAATACAATTTTGTGTTTACATTCACCAATTATTGATTAACTTAGATTTTCTAACAACACCCCATGGCAGCAAACCTACATACTCGATCCTATGGTGTTTTTACGGGGAAAGTAAATAATCTGAAATTCCACTGGAAATTCGCTGAGTACGCAGGTCTGCTGCGACGGGGGTATTTTACAAAATATTTACAGCACTTTTCACTTAGGTTACACGTCCCTGATTTCTGGTACTCACATTAAACTTTTAAAGGAAGACGAGCCATTAAAAAATAAATAGTATAGTTAAATTTGTAATAAAATTTATAATTATGCTGTGAATTCCAATGTGATTTTAAAACTATCAAGTCAAACACTAGTTCTAAGTTCTAAATATCATAAACATCTCTGTTTTTATGCACAAACTGTGATTGAATATATAAACAGTGATTAAGCGTAATAGTAAACTGGCAGTTAATATTACAGAAGTTTTTGCCTTGCAATAGATTAATCTTTGAAAGTTTGAAATCAAATTTGTTAGAAAATTCTTTTAAGTTACTTCCATATTGACAAAAATGGTTTGTATTTATTTCTTGGAAATTTAGAAAGGCAGGGATATATGTTCGAGCCAGGGATGTATATTCTCTCCATTCTCTTCATGGAAAATTCTAATGAAACACATTCTGCTGTTTCTAAAACATCATTTGAATTGTTAGAATTATTAAAAAATATGTTGTGTAATTCATAAGAATTTGCAGTGTTTATAAAA
The DNA here is from genome assembly GCA_030545055.2 of Neoaliturus tenellus. Classification (NCBI taxonomy): domain Eukaryota; kingdom Metazoa; phylum Arthropoda; class Insecta; order Hemiptera; family Cicadellidae; genus Neoaliturus; species Neoaliturus tenellus. The sequence continues at coordinate 29,992 of JAQYXR010001294.1, read as the reverse complement.
TTTATCAGGTAAGAAATTTATTATGCTTCGATGATGCAATTGAATAAAAACTGATGTTTGTCTATTCAAACGTTTTAGCTTTCAAAATTCTTGGAAAGGAAGAAATGGAACACGAGATAAGTAATGTCTACTCGATATCAATTCCCTGGACCATTTCGTCTTGACATTCTTCCACATTTCCACCCACCTGAAGCTGCTCCGATGGCGCTCTGGTATTCATTTGTTCAATTTACAGAACGAAAACCTATTTACCATACTTAATGCATTAGATGAGTTAATGACTCATCTACTCCTTTACTGAAGAATTCACAACCCTAGAATTCAATAATACATTTTACATGCTTTGGAAAGGCAAACTTCAGCAAATATTTTACTAAATTTTGTTTCTGTAAATTCTTATATTCCTTTTTAAATTTCATGTCTTAATGACCATTTTTACCGGTCATAAAAGTCGGTAGTGGATTAAAAGACTTGATAAGCAGATCACATACAAAATATTTTTACCGTTTTTCATGTTATCATATGTTGAAAGGATCCTTCAATAAGCTTGTAAATAACCAAAACAAAAATAACTTTTTTTAAGACTCGTGAACAGTTGTTTTAATGTTATTCTAAAGGAAACAAAACTGAGTAGGAATTATCAAAATAAACATTTCAACCCCAACTTTAGCTTTGTTTAAAAACATATGAGGGGTCAAATGTTTAAGAGTATTTTGACATTATCAAATCCTCCAGCTTGTCCATCAGAAAATAAATGTAAAAAGAGGATGGCGACGTTTTAGAGTGAAAGTGTTTCCTTTGTTTTTGCCGAGATTCATGGCGGCGCTCCGGGCGAGCAGAGAAGGAAGAGTAATGGTCCACAGTCTGGTGACGCGGGACGGGAGGAAAACTAACAAACAAACGTAAGGACACTTCCTACTTGCTACTTGCTACTTCTCCTGGGCAGAGAGTTGGAACGACACATGTTGCTGTTGTTACGGTAAACAACATTATCACATGTCATAACTTTAGATTCCCGATACAGAATTTGAATAAAACTTCCTGTCGAATGTTGTAAAAGAACCATGAATACCAAATTTAATAAGAAAAGGAAAATAAAAATGTTGTTTACGAAAATTAATACAAATAGTGCAATTTTTACTTGTTACTTGAATATTGTTTTTCAGATTTCAAGAATTAAACGACCAACAACTAAAAAATACAGTAGTATTTTTATAAACATATATTTAAAAGCGCACATTTATTCAATTATATGCAATACAACGTTTTAGTTCACTTTATAATTCGTTGATTTAATAATCTGTTTAGAATAAGAAACATTAATTGCATAACAAACCTGAATTGTGAAAATGTGGGAAACGTATAGACGTAGTTCCGATTCGGAAATTTTAAATCTACCACAATCTCGGGGTGGTAGAAATCGATACAGCATCAATAAAACTCCTGTCATGATTTGTTTTATTAAAAACATTCAATTAAATTTTACGTGTATTTTCAACAATTCTAATAACATAGCGACTAAAACGATGAAGTACATGTATTTCATGCATGTATTTTAGGCCCAGTATTAAATTACATCAACTACTTAAACTCCAGTGAAGAGAGTGGCTGAACTGATGAGTGCCAAGTTTGAAGGTTTCCGTCCCTGTAAACGTGTGGTGAAGACCGTTCCAACCAATCACGATTTAAAACATGTTTTCTGATGAAGGGGCCTAAAGTTGAGATCGAATCGAGTAAGTTTTAGTAAGGACAAGTGCTAAATCTTACTGCGCAAATTATCTAATGTATACCATTCTTAAAATAGTTGTTTATATTTAACATAATCAAAAAAATATTAACTGTTTCGAAAATTTGCAAAAATAAACTTAGAAATAGCATTATTTGTCGAAAAATCAACTTACTCTAATCGTTCTGTAAAGATTTGCTATTTTAATAACACAAAATTTTATAATAAATGATTTTAATAACAATTTCGAATTATTCATTAACCTTATAAAATTATAATTTATATTTACTAGCTGTTACTCGGCATGCTTTGCTATGCCGACGGGAGGAATTTTTCGCCCTTCTAGTGAGCTCGTTCGCTACGCCCACTCAGCGCTAGCCTCAATATTCTTTTGATTTTCACTACCAATGTTGAGTAAAAAAATGTTTTGAGGTTTATACTTTAAATGAGAACATCCCTTTATACAATAATTGTAATTGTATATTAATTATTAATATTCCTAAATGTAATCATATCTTATACAATACAATATTTTGCTCTTATAAGAATAACATGACAACATTAAAAAACGAGTGAGAAATAGCCCTATGAATGGATGTTGAAAAAAAAAACTATTTAGTTGTTCTATAAAAGACCTACAGAATCAGTGTACCAAATTTGAGCTTTCTAAACCCATACCTTGACCATGGTTCTTCTATATAGGAAGATTTAGAGTATTAGAGATGAATAAGTAAGTGAGGGCTTTGGCTTTTGTAAATATATAATGTACTAGCTGTTGCCCGTCACGGCTTCGCCCGTGATTGAATTTATTTTATATGTGATAAAATCTCTTTAAAGAGAAACGAAATCCCCATCCTTAAGAGTTATATTAAAACATTGAAGAAGTGTAAGCAGAGCACTAAATTTTGCCGAATCTTTTGTCTAATTTCAACCCCATAAACCATATAGTAATTTTGAAGACCTGTAAGGAGGCGGGCCTAAAGGAATTCAAAAACTATATTTGCAAGACCATTTCTAATTGAGCTCCTATATGTACATGTCAAATTTTAACCTCGTAGGCCCCAGAGATATTTTGTAGTACAGTGGAGCAGAGCTCTACAGGATCTATATTTGCAAAACCGTTTCTTATTGAGTACATATGAGTAAAAAGGAACGTCCACATCAAATTTCAACACCGTATACCGTCGAGTAATTTTGAAGTCCAGTATGGGGGCAGAGCCCTTAAGGATTTCAAACCCTATATTTGCAAAACCATTTCTAAATGTGTACGTAAGAGCAAAGAGGAACATCCACATCAAAATTCAACCACTATAGGCTGTATAGTAAATTTGAAGTCCTGTGGGCGGAGCCCTAAAGGACATAAAACCTATATTTGTAAACCATTCTAGTCTTAGTGAGTACATATGAGTAAATAGGAACGTCTACGTCAAATTTCAACCCCGTAAGCCCCAGAGAATTTTGAAGTCCAGTGGGACAGAGCCCTAAAGAACTTCAAAATCTATATTTCCAAACCATTTATAAGTGAGTATATATGAGTAAAGAGGAACATCCACGTCGAAGTTGAACCCCGTAGGCTCAATAGTAATTTTGAAGTCCAGTGGGGCAGAGCCCTAAAAGGACTTCAAAAACTATATTTGCAAAACCGTTTCTAAATGTGTACGTATGAGTAAAGAGGAACATCCACGTCAAAGTTAAACCCCGTAGGCTCAATAGTAATTTTGAAGTCCAATGGGGTGGAGCCCTAAAAGGACTTCAAAAACTATATTTGCAAACCCGTTTCTAAATGTGTACGTATGAGTAAAGAGGAACATCCACGTCAAAGTTGAACCCCGTAGGCTCTAGAGTAATTTTGAAGTCCAGTGGGGCAGAGCCCTAAAGGACTTCTAAACCTACAGTATATTTTGAATACCTGTTTCTTATTGAGTACATATGAGTAAAGAGGAACGTCCACGTTAAAATTGAACCCCGAAAACCCAGAAAATTTTGAAGTCCAATGTGGCGAAGCCCTAAAAACTTAAAAAAACAATACTTGCAAAACCGTTTTTTAGTGAATACCTATTAGCAAAGAGGAACGTCCAAGCCGAATTTAAAAAACATATGCAATAGAGTAATTTTGAAGTCCAGTGGGGCGGAGCCCTAAAGGACATAAAAAACTATATTTATAAAACCGTTTCTTAGTGAGTACATAAGAGAAAAGAGGAATGTCCACATAAAATTTCAACCCTGTATGCCCTAGAGTAAATTTGTAGTCCATTGGGGCGGAGCCCTAAATTATTTAGAACAACTATATTTACAAAACCGTTTATTAATGCATACCTATGAGCAAAGAGGTACGTCCCTGCCAAATTTAAACCACGTTGGCCGTAGAGTAATTTCGAAGTCATGTGGGGTGGAGCCCTGAAGGCGCTTTCCAAGAACGTATTTAAGTGAGGACCGATAATGGGCAAAGTGGATCTCCCATTCCAAATGCTCCAAATTATTCCCTTACGTCATCTCGTTTTTCATATTCATTTTTCTTCAATTCATATTAAAAATTGGCCATAAGAATAGCATTAGATCAGAAATAAAATCCTGTGGGGCGGTGTCCTGTTTGAATTTTGAAAAACCGTTTGTTAGTGAGGACCCATAAGCAAAAATGAACGTCCATTCCAAATTTCAACATCAAAGGTCCTAGAGTTTTTCAGATTCGTTGTTTCCTAGATTCGTATGAAAAATTGGCCATAAGAATAACATTAGATAGAAATTTTGTAGTCCTGTGTGGCGGAGCCCTGATGGAATTTTGCAAAGCCGTTTCTTAGTGAGCATCTATGAGCAAAGAACGCCGCCCATGCCCAATTTTAACATTCAAATTCAAATTCAAATTCATTTATTACATGATATATACAAAGTTGCAGTACAAAAAGGTTACAAAATGGAATTAATTCCCACATAGACTTCTCGTCTGTGTGTGGGAATGAGTTGTCAGTTCCCTTCACTGCTTACTATAGACGAATGTTAGAACTTAAATATGAACTTAAATAATACAAAATTAATTGACTAAGAATATCTAATTGAGGTATAAGAGTAGGTCCCATAGTTTTGAGCTATGGGACCTTGGAGCTATGGTCACCTTGGTATTGTAGGTCCCATAGTTTTTGAGATTCGTTGTTGCTTTGGTTTGTATAAAACATTGGCCATAAGAGTAACATAGATAGAAATTTTGATGTTCTGTGCGGCGGAGCCCTGATGGAATTTTGTAAAACCGTTTCTTAGTGAGCACCTATTAGCAAAGCAGAACGTCCATGCTTAATTCCAACATCATAGATTTCCTAACAATATAGAAAACCTATGGTTTTCCATATTCGTTGTTTCCTAGATTTGTATAAGAAATTGGCCATAAGAATAACATTATATAGAAATTTTGAAGTCCTGTGTGGCGGAGCCCCGATGGAATTTTGTAAAACCGTTTCTTAGTGAGCCTCTATGAGCAAAGCAGAACGCCCATGCTTAATTTCAACACCATAGGTCCTATGGTTTTCCATATTTGTTGTTTCCTAGATTTGTATAAAAAATTGGCCATAAGAATAACATTAGATAGAAATTTTGTAGTCCTGTGTGGTGGAGCCCTGATGGAATTTTGCAAAACCGTTTCTTAGTGAGCATCTATGAGCAAAGAACGTCTCCCATGCCCAATTTCAACATTGTAGGTCCCATAGTTTTTGAGATTCGTTGTTGCTTTGGTTTGTATAAAAAATTGGCCATAAGGTTAATATTAGATAGAAAATTTGATGTCCTGTGGGGCGGAGACCTAAAGGAATTTTGCAAAACCGTTTCTTATTGAGCGTTTTTTAGCAAAGAGGAACGTCCATGCCAAATTTCAACCCTCTATACCCTATGGTCATTGAGATACTCTGATACATGAGTGAGTGGTATTTGACAAATATATAGTAGAAGATAGATATATAGTAGATAATATATGCTTTCTATGTGTAAATATAAATAGATATAATCATGTACATAAAAAAATTATATAATGAATATCAATAATAAATTATTAATTCAAACTGCTTCATGTCCTAAATGACATGTTTCATACTTACTAAATTACATTTGATACATCCTTAAATGTATATAATATTGCATAATAATTTGTTGTACAACAATTTAATACAAACGTACTGAAAATAAGTATAACTACTAAAAAACCTTATGAATTAAAAATATAATGTTTGTAGTAAACCGGGCTCTACCGGGGCCTACGAAAACTAACGGGCCTGCATATTTCCCCCCACCACCAAAGTCACATGACTATTTGCGGCCGATCTGCAGCATAAGTTTCCATAAGATAACATTGTGAAAACGTGACATCCTTCACTTATTTTTCACCTCTTAAGAATTAGATAATATGTTATTACACAAGACTTATATATTCTAATCTAGAATAAATAAGGAACAAAATGATACCATTACTGTAAAGTTAACAATTTTCCTGATATTTTTTATCACGGGATAAAGGCAAAACTTAATTTAATTAATAGTTTTGTTTACACTTTTCATCAGCCGTTTACATAAAAGTATATTTCGTTACAAATAGCAAAGTTTTGGAACCGAAAAGGTACAATTTAATTTGTTTTATAGAAAATATAAATTCAAACTGGCATACTACTGATTTAAGATGTTCATTTCATGTGTTATTCCTAGAAATATCTTCAAAAGCATTGGAAGAAATCTGTTTACAATAAAGACAATGTATCCTACAGTGTGAGAAATTCAAGTTTTTCTTTTACCTAAAAAGTGAGTTATAAGTTTTGCAAAGTGGAACGTTATTAGTATCATTCAATTTGTAATTTAATAAGAATTAGAAGGATATGCAACATTTATGACTTCATTTACTTGTATTAAAAAATACACGTAAAAACGGATGCCAAGTCAGGCTATTGCAATGCTTTCAAATGGAGATGACAGCTGAAATTCGGCCGCATCTGGTCACATGACCAAATATGTACGCAGGCCCGTTAGTTTTCGTAGGCCCCGGCTCTACCTATACAAAGATGCGTACGGCTAGAGAGAGGAAGCATCACAACACAGCCTTTGTCGCAGCTGAGATTCATAGAGGATCGGGTCAAGACGGATGGCTGACATTTTTATAAGTTCCTTTGTAAAGCCGCCAGCTTTTTTACATGTTCGCCTCTTCCTTAACTTGAACAAAACGTTTCCCTAATTTGGTTGAAACATGCTAATTCAAAGTATACGGGTTGGAAATAAAACTAATAAATTATAAAAATTAAAAGACAGCGGTAATCCGTAAAAAAACATGAGCTGCGAGAACACCATTCATCACAAAATACTAATTGAACAGTAAAACTAACAGAATTACACAATTCCAAAGCCATTGAAGTTTTATTAGTAGTTTTCTCCTATTAATGGGTATTATTTTTAAGGATATATTGTGAATTTCTTTTCTTTTATTATTACAGTTGCAGTACCGGTGGTATTAAACGTAAATTTGATAACGGACGCCAACCATCACGTCGCGACGGTGTGACGCTTTCATCGTCCATTTTATAGTGTTTTCTACTGTCCCTTCCTTTACGCCGCAGTATAGTGGCCGATAAACGTGCCTACCACCATGCCATTCCACAATATTAAATCCTACGGTGTTTTGAACGTAGAGGAATTCTTGAGACCTGTAGATCAATATGTTAATAGATTATATTAACATCTGTACAGGATTATTTCATTGTTATATATTTGATCATGTTCTTTATATTTCGTTATATTTTTACTTTGTTACTTGTTAGTTGTTACTTAATACTCTGTTAGACCTACTTGTTGGGAAAATTTATTATTACTATTGGCACCATCATTCTAGTCACAAGAAATCATATTTTTTCTATATTATAATTTTACAAAATGTAAATATCTCACATGTATAAATTGGCTTTGCGGTTGGAAATAGATGAAATGAAATTAAACGAAATTATGTTAGAAAACCAACATTAAACTTACTAGCCCCTCTTATTTCTACAGAACAGTACTACTTGTAATGAAGATATTATGCTGTATGCCCTAGATTTTCACAAAGCATCGTATTCTACAAGTTTGTTGTAAGTAAAAACATTAAAATATTTATATTTCCATTACATTCAAACTCGTAACTTATAGCCAAGTTATATTTTTTATTTTCATCCATGATAGCATTTCAGCCATTATGAATCATTCAGTCAATATATAATGCTGAGTGTATATTTACCGTACATCAGCAGTCTATACGCCCCTCGCAATTATAATGATATGTGTTTCACTGCAGTAGTAAATAGCGGTGGTGGTAAACAACGGCTTAGTAAATTTGCTTTAATTAATTTTACACAAACTTTGAAAATGTTGACTTTTTAAGAACATTTGTATTTGAAGATAATTTGTTATAAAATCATTTAAAACTGCCATAAAAAAATTATTTTAACATATTTTTAGGTTGTTAAATTATTCTAAAAATCGTATCGTTTGTTTCTTTTATCTTTGAATATACACTAACGTAAATAGACTTCTCATACAATGCGTTTGTTTGATACAGAAATTTGGAAGGTCCTTGTCCGCCGTGCATACAGAGAGGTGCTGCAATTTATGTTGTAATACAGGTGGTTTTGCAATGCTGCAAAATAACACTTTATCACAACATAAGCAGAATCCTCAATAATTCTAAAATGTTTCAACTTTTGTTAAGAAGAGTGGTAGTTATAATTTACCCATCATATGCCACTTGTACTTTATGATCGCCGTAGAACATCGCATTAGGTTAAATTGATTTCAAACCCGCCTATTCCATACGAGAAGTCTACTTAAGTTAGTGTATATAGTCAATGTTTCTAACTATTTCAAAATTACTTGTTAAAGTGTAATATTTTTAGAAAAAGCGAAATGTACCCCATATTTTACATTTTTAAGTAGGGTCTATATTTTGTACTCGAGTTTTTTGGCAGGTGTTCAAAGGCTATTTTAACCCCACTTTTGGCTAATATTTTTTTTACTTACAATTAATGCAATCATGGTTGGTTGCACCTATGATTGGCACCCAGGTTCTGAAGCTTAAAGTTCAGCTTAATGTACAACTATTTCATAAGGACTTAAAAATCTCAGTCGATTTTAGTAAAATAGAAAATTATTTAAATTGCCTATTAAAGTACAATTTCAGGAAATAACTATATTTTTTCATAAAATCGTTTACTTGTCATTTTCACAAGAATTCAGTAAAATACTCATTACTTCAGTTAACGTGAGCCTACATAAAATCACAATTTATTGTAAAATGTCAATTGTTTGTTCAAACAAGGTGAATATACTGCACAAGAATGAAATATATTTCACAAAACACTCCCGACGTGAAGGGAGGGATCGCACGAACGCCTTCACCCTCCATGTCAGGGGTGCTTACCGCATGGCAATGACTGGAGTAATGTACGGGCGCTCTATGAGTTATTTATTAGTGGTGGAGGGGTAAACTGTACAGTCAGGTTTGTCTTGTGGATATAACAATATTGGCTAACATTCAACCCAAACTATATTCATACTTAAATACATTATAGATGCTAGGTCTACATTATGTACAGATATACAATTTTATTGATAAAACTAAATAAATATCATATACAGCTAATTTTTTATAGCAACAAGGAAATAGATTACATATTTGTGAGCAAGGTGACATTGTGAACCCTTTTTTCGTTATTCTAACAACCTTGATACCTTTTTATGAAATTAATGAAAGTTATTACTTACGTAATTGCCTTAAGGTATCAAAATAATCCTCAAATCAATGGATTGCCAGACATGTTTCGAGGGCACAACCCCTCATCCTCAGTGGCAAATCAATCATAAATAAGCCCACATTTCGGTGGTTGTCCAATAGTTAAAACATGAAGTCACACAAAACACAAACGGACACATTTCACACGAATAAATACGAACTAACCGACGTCGGTACACGCACAATGACATAGTACTGTCCCGGGCGGATCTTGTAGGCATACTGTTTTGTGTGACTTCATGTTTTAACTATTTGACAACCACCGAAATGTGGGCTTATTTATGATTGATTTGCCGCTGAGGATGAGGGGTTGTGCCCTCGAAACATGTCCGGCAATCCGTTGATTTGAGGATTATTTTGATACCTTAAGGCAATTACGTAAGTAATAACTTTCATTAATTCCTTTTCTCGTGTATTAAGTCGAATTGTTAATTACCGAGAAAAATACTGTATAGTTAGTTCAACATGCGTCTAACGTTTCTTTTCGAAACTCAATAATTTTATAACATTGAGAAATTAATTTTTTTTATCGGATTGCGCCTTGGTCATAAATCTTGTCAACGTTAGAGTAAAATCGCCTTAGACCCTAGGAATGAAATATATGACGTGTTAAATTCAAAGTATTATTGAACCGTATAAAATTAATACGATTACCATTTTAGGTAACCTTTTTAGAATAAACGGTAGACCAGGAACTATCTGGATACAACAATATTGGCTCACATTCAACACAAGCTATATTCATACTTATATTCTACATTATAAAGAGATATACAGTTTTATTGATAAAACTAAAGCAATGTCATAAACAAATATCTAATTTTTTATATTAAAAATAAAATTGTGAACGCATTTTTTCATTTATCAAATCAAACTGTTATTTACGAAGAAAAATAATGTATAGTTCATACATGCGTTTAACGTTTCCTTCCGAAACTGGGTCTTTTATATAAGACCAAGGAATTAAATAATATTTTCATCGGATTACACATCGGTCATAAAACTTGACGTCATTAGAATAAAATTACTTTAGACCCTAGGAATGCAATATATGACGTGTCAAATAAAAATTTTTATGAACCGTATAAAATTAATAGGAATACCATTTTTAGGTAACCTTTTTAGATTAAACGGGAGACCAGAAACTATTAAACAATATAGGCAAGCCACTTAATACTTTTGTGGCGTTGGGGAGGGGTTAGAGTATACTCATTAGCTCTTAGATTCAAAGTAAAAATGTATAAACGTTTTCGTCGTTATATTATAAATGTTTATCTCACCGTATTAAGAAATATTTGTGCATCACAAACAACTTCTTTATTTCACTTTTAAATTTTATTTTAAAGTGAGATATCCAAACGTCAACAACATAGATTGCCCTTTACACATAATGAGTCCTAATATCCAGTAATTGTACTCAAAACAAGGCCTGTTGTGGCTTACCCTAGTTTCATAGTTGGTTATCAAAACCACTCTGTAGTTTAATTGAAGTAGTTTTTAGACATGGTTGTGGTATGGAACATTAGTTTCGTTGTTTTCATTGAACATGTGCCAATTGAACCTAACTGCGGTTTTTGTCCCACTGTTTATTGTAATAGTACTCTAGCCTTCATGAAGGTTGTGGACAACTCATTATTCTAAAGCGTAAATTAAAACAACGAGTAATAAAAAGCTATTTTAACAACTTTAGATGCTTAAACTATAATACTACAGATGATGAGCATCTGGAAACTATTCCGGTATTTAACTTCATCTATTTTCCCAAAACCCATGTCAACATTTTTGTTTATTATTAATATTGTAGTTGTAGCATTGTTGTTGTGTAGGTTTTACCTTTAACACGTTCTCTGCGGGTCACTCACCAGTGAGCGGTCTAGTTCCTTGCCGCAACGCTGTGCGCGCCCCGGTAAGTGTTCGTGTATTTTGTCACGTGACTCATTGTCGTTGACTCACCCGTGATAGCTGAGTGATCTGCACTGTACCAGGGATTGTTGCAACAATCACTTCTTCTCGTCACTGCTTTATTGGCAGTGCATTTGATGGCTACCAATTGGTTCGTAAAAATAACCTTTACGTTATCAAACATTTACTAGTAGTTGCAACTGTGTCGCTATTACATTTCCCTAAAATCAATGTAAATTTTAAGAGTCATTCAATAGATTACTGACGTAACCTAACATAACCTGAGATTACGCTTGGGCTTTAAACATTTTTTTAGTTTATAAACTAGTTTCATAACTTAATAAAAGAACATAATATTAAGGTCAAATTTGCAATAAAAAGTTTTCTAAATGAAAAAAATTATTTGAAGACGCTTTAAACTACTAGGATAGCGCAACTTAAACTATTGACAATACTAAATTTTTAGCCAAGGTTTAGATTATGTTCAATATTGAACCAAAACATGTTTAAGTTCAACATGTTTGGGATTGCAATCCTTAGTCGTACAACGGAAAACTTCCAATAACTGTTTTGTAACAATGTTTCCAATTATATTACTCAAAGTACAGTATTCATACATTCGTCCTTTTATATTATAAGGGCAGATAATCCGTTGTTTTTGTTTTATTGCAAGGTTTAAGGTCAAGTTATAAAGTATTTTCCTTCCTGAGTTGTAAATGGATTCAATAAAAATGATGTGTAAACGTCATGAGGAGCCAGAGGAGACAAATGTGTTTGTTTACCGTTTTGTGACGTAACATGTCAGGGTCGCTGATTCGTTACTGGCTCACCCTTCTGGCCTTTCAACTTGGTGTATTAATCAATAACATATTACTTGTTCTTAATAGTTATACTATGCATATGTTATAATAAAGTAAATAAAGGTCAATAACTTTATATTTTTACATGTAAATATTCCAATCGGACTAAATTTATTTTCTTCCTATTAGAACGTAACTAGATCATTCTGTATTAAGACCATATCTAAGAGAATACCAATCCTCTTTAGACAGTTAAACGTTTTTTTTTTTTTTTTTTTTTTTATTATTTGTCATGTTTCCAGTTTTTATTGTGGGTTGTTTGAAAAATAACTGAATTTGGTAATATAAATATATTTGTATTTAAATATTACAACAGTTTGGTATAAAAATCAAATGTTTTAATACATCAAATTGAATTACTATTTAGCATTGTTAAATGATTATATGGTTTCATTTGAAGTGACCTTGATCGATTAATAGCCTGTTATTTACAAGGGAAAGTTTTCCTCGGAGCTAAAGTGCCTAAACAGTTTAAGTTGTCTAATAACCGGAACCGGAACAAGGGCCGAAGTTCAACTGATAACGGAAAGATTAAAGGCCGGTTGTAATAGTAGAGTGAGTTATAGTTCAGACGCCTGGGTATATTTTAATATACACTTCGGTATAATTTATATGAAATTTTTCGATTCTACTCGTAATTTTAATACAAAAAATTTACAAAATTAATCTGTACCTATAATCTTTAAGGTTTAGGAGATATTGTCTGTCGAAATTTAGATTTTTTTCATAAGAATAACATGGGAAAAGTTTCCAAATCCATTATCTGTGAACATTTTTTGTTAGAAAAACATGCCCAAGCAAATAAACTTATAAGAATCCGAATTTTAAGTATTTTCCATCATAAATTGTTTTATTTTTCAATTAAATTTACAATGCCCATAAAAATTACAAAAACTGAGTGGCAAATAGTGTTTGTCTTTAAATCCCAAGGTTGCCGGTTCGATCCTGAGAAAATTTTGCAGCTTATCAAAGGTTAATGATACTTTCTAACAACTGGTAGATGTTAGGTAGTAACAAGATTGGTGTTTCGACTGTTCCCCGTCAAAACATTAAAAAATGCCAATGGATATAATGGATAAATAGATACCCACTAAATAAATAAAATTTAAATGTGGCGGATATTATTACACATGTAATGAAAAGTAAACCTAATTACGTGATAATCCTTATTTTATGATAGAATATTATTTAAAATGAGGCTTCAATGCATTTTCATGCTTGGGAAGTTCTATTTTATGTAAAATGTTTAGAGATGTAAAATCATTCCATTTAATTCTTACGGCGAAAAAATTAATTTAACCGCCATTATCTCCTAAACCGTTAGGATTGGGGACTCAAATTAAATTGTCAACCTGTCTTAAAAAATACGTGGAGAATACAAAAATAGCATAAAAGTGGGTGTTTTTATTTAAAATTAGCGACTTCCGGTCTAGAGAGGATACTTTGGTTACTTCTGGTACACCCTGTCCATCCTGTCGTTAGTGTCGATTGATTACATGTAACCGGTTTCACTACAATGGCACAATCTGTTCTATGACAAAGTAATTATTTAAAGTTTATAAGGGGTGTATGGGTGGTCTGTTACACCCGGTATATACATTTAATTTATCTATCATGGAAGACTCAATGTACACGGTGACTGTCACAACCCGTTCAATGTTGTTGAATGTACCTCATCCAATTTTCTCTACTCCAAAAGCGTTTAAATTAAATTAATAATACACTATCAGCCTATTAATATTGTTTGAATACGGGAGGTCACATCTAAATAAAATTTTAATGTAACAAATTTTGAGAAATGATTTAAAAAAGTAATATAATCTTCAAATAAGAAGATCTTCTAAAAATGATATTTGATCCATAGTTATTATATTAAATCTATAAACTTAAATAACAAAAATTAAATTATATCCAACTCTTATACAAAATTCATCAGTCCAACTTAAATTACTAAATATTTTCATTTAATTGGCTTTAACACGTTTTGAGTTAATTACAAATGAAAATCAAGTCAAACTTCATTGCCATTTAAATTATGGGTAGTTTTAATTTTAGTGTCTTAATAAATGTTATATTTAGGCGGTTTATGCGTTGTTATTGTATTGTATCGATTTTTAAACAATTCTTCCCAAAAAAACACGTCAGCGACAAAAATGTAGTTTGTGATAGCAGTAATATTGAAATATTATCAAAATTTTTTCAAAATATATATGACAGAGGACATATAGTGTCAAAGTGATTGTAAACCCAACAACAGGCATTTCTTATTGCCAATAATTATTAGGCTGCAGCGACAAGGGTTCTCTGTTGCATTTTTTCCTCAAACCATAAATTATAATTGTGGCTTACGATACTGTACATGGATTGACACCATACCAAGGTATAATGTTCCCTCAGCCTCAGAAACTCGTATTTTCTACCAGAGAGTACAGTCTTTAACCCTATCAATAAAAATTCGTTTTACTTCAATTTTGAACAGAAAAAATTGCAATCTATCAAAACAAAATAACTCAACTTGAATCTGAAGTGTTATATATGACAATTGCCCCACTTCCAAATTATTTTTCTAAGCTAAGTAAATGAACTATCAGTACACGTTATTCAGTGTATTTATTTTATTGGATTTTAAACTATTTTGCATAAAAACGAGAAAGATTTAGTTCATTTAAGTAACAAAAGTAATATTAAAAAATCGTTAAAAATGTTTTTAAAAAATTAAATGACAGAGGACATATTGTGTCAAAGTGATTGTGGACCCAAAAACAGGCAGTTCTGATTGCCAATTATTGGGCTGCAGCGACAAGGGTTCTCTGTTGCATGTAGTGATCTGACTCTGCAATGGAACGATTTTCTTATTACTCGCTAGTTAATAAAAGGCCTAGTATTGCGATCAACAATCGTTATAACGTTTCTTCTGTAGGTTAAATTCACAGAATAATAATAGAAATGACAATTTATTCATATTAATACAACAACTGGACATTGTTAGAAGGTGATCGTTTAAATTATAAACAGAACTACTTACTTAACATATGCATATGTTCATGTTGGTATTACCAACAAGGAGCAACAATATAAGGAATAAATTACTATAATTCACTTATAAATCACTATTAATGAATAATATTTCCTCTAGCTCTTTTGAAAAAATTCCTGTACCTTATTCAATACTAAATCATAATAATTATGAACAAAAACTCTGAGATAAAAAATTTGGTTTGCCGAAAGTGAAGTTATAAAACAACAAACTATTCAAAGTCATTCTACCATATCATATGCATTGGACCCAAACTTTGAATTTAAAGAATGCAACCGTGAGAACAATCGTATATTTGTAGGAAACTCAGCAAATCTATGCATCAGTAACTTTAGTTCCACAGAAAAATGATAAATATCTTTAGATAAATACTGAGAGCTGGCGCGTTTTAACTGCGTACCACTATATTGGAATTATATGCAACAATATTTGACAAAAGAATACTGGTTTTGGTAGGCCAATAATTAAGAAATAATAATTATTCTACGAGATAGACTCAATAATGAAATATGAAAAAAAGGAATTAATGCATATAAGAACAGCGATGTATGTCCTGGGGCCAGAGACAGTCCATCTGTTACGTTGGACTCAAGCCGTTGTGACGGCGGCGGTCTAATTGTTTGTTTAGGTATGCTGATCGTGGTAGCCCAGAGGGATGGCTTTGTCATAAGTTTAAACATGCTTTTAATACTCATGATGTGGAATGAATTTTTTTTGCGACAAATATATTAAATCATACATTATTAGTGATGGACAAAAATGTATTTCATAACTTTTATTAGTTCATATACTATGTGTATAGTAGTACCGGAAATAGGTTTACTATACGTAACTTAACAAAGTAAATAAAAGGAAAAAAACAGCTTTTACAAATGTTTTATGTGAAAAATATTATATTTGATTACATCAATCTGTTTTTTTTTTTTTTTTTTTTTTTTTAGTTCAAAAACGAAATTTGTACTATTTATAAAGTTTTTATAAATGCTAGACATGAACAGTAAGGTTATTAAAACATTTAGCTTCTTTGGTCTTTGTCAACCTGAATGTCTGTGATTCAAATATGAAAGTTTTAAGGGGCCACATAAAAGAAACTAACTAACTACTTCACTGGAGAACTTTGAAACTTGAATTTAAACAAGCATCATTAAAATCTGACATAACTTTATAGCCAAGTGGATTTGAAAGGGGTAGTTGGACTGTACCCTTGCTTTGGCACAAGTGTATAAAAGGTATGAACAAACACTTAAATTTTTTAACCAATCTCCTTAAGGCAACGGAATATAATTACATAAAAAATTAATACGTTCCTAATTATTTTGCACTTATAATTACTTATTTATAACCTTAATAACGTAGGATACGTCTTTTCTCCTTCTATATTTTGAGTGTCATTAAATTATATATTTATTACTTTTTATAACGATATTTCATGAAACTATACGACACTTTTTATTTTACATTAATTAGGTGATAGCTAAATCTTTTCACTGTACAAATGGTTTAATTAATATTTTAATGTGTTAAAATATTTTCGCTTGTTCCTGGTATTATTATTTTTTTTCATTTTACAATCAGAAGCACTATCAAGGTACAAACCAGTAATGTTTACAACTTTCTATAATACAGGTATGGTAGAGAGAAACATATGCAGATAATCTATATTATTTAAAATAAGTTCTTGGTACACTTGGATTCGCACTTAAATAATTAAATTAAAAAATACTAACAGAAAAGTAAAATAAATGGTTAGATTATTTCGATACAGGTTAACCTATTATATACCCCATGACAGACGAACGTGAATTGTTAAGTTCACCTTCTGTCACAATAAACTTGAGTGGCCCTTGACTAATGAGGGACGTTTTTCAACTGAAGCGAGAGTGAATTTAACCCCTTGCTAAGTCAGGTAAGTTTATCAATTCTACACAGTACCATATTACTTTGTGCTTTTAAATTGTTGTATTTTCTTACCTGGAATATCCTCTCAGGAAGACACTCACTTTATGAAACGTATAGTTTTATGTAAAAACCTTGTTCAAAGAAATTACTTTTACCTAGATACTTACCAACTTAAGACAAAGGCAGAAAATCATTCAAAAATTCATGATATATTAACATTTAAACTTTAGTTTGTTGGATTAAACTGTTACTGTGTAATTTATAGTTATAACTTGGAAAAAATCTTGGAATCAAGTAACTTCTGAGGTTTGATGAATAATGTTTTAATTGAATAAGTGTTGATAGGCTTTACAATTTCTGATCTGAAAATTTCTGATCTCAATTCACTAAACAACATATTCTAATTAATATTAAATAAGAATATATTATCAATTTGAAAATAAATTTTTAAAAACATACTATTGTAAAACTACGCTTCAGCAAAAAAAAAGTTACGTAAGTAGTATATATACGTCACTCCGGGGTCATGAGGAAGGACGAGAAGGACGAATTTCCTAACAGTCCTATAGACCTATTTTTAACGGATTTTCGGTGATTTTTGCCTACTTTTCGGCAATTTCAAAGCATTTTTAATGATTTTCAAAGCATTTTTAAGGATTTCCAGGGCATAAAAAATTGATGGGGCCATGAGGAAGGACGAATTTCCTAACAGTCCTATAGACCTATTTTTAACCGGTTTTCAGTGATTTTTGCCTACATTTTGGCAATTTTACAGCCCTTTTCAGGAATTCCGATAAAAACCTGATAGAGGAGGGTGACTGCGCCATGAGGGGGTACGAATTTCCTAACAGTCCTACGTAAGGACTAGTCCCGTGTAAGGACTATTGTATTTAGATAGCCCTGCGTGAGGACTAGTCCCGCCTGGGGACTATTGTATTCAGATAGTCCCGTGCAAGGACTATTGTATTTAGATAGTCCCGCGTGAGGACTAGTCCTGTGCAAGGACTATTGAATTTAAATAGTCCGGGGTGGGGACTATTACATTTAAATAGTCCGGCGTGGGGGGCTGTTGTATTTAAATCGTCCAGCTTGGGGACTATTGTATTTAAATGGCCCTTCGCAAGGACTATTATATTAAAATGGTCCGGCATGCAATTGAATTTAGATAGTCCGGTGTAGGGACTAGTCCGACATAATGACCATTATATTTATAGTCCGTTGTGGTGATTTTCAACTCACAAAAGAAATTTCCACTAATATACGTACAACACTTGTTGTTTAGCGGGTGATTCAGCATGGGAGGAAAGAGATAAGAGATAACAGACCGGCGTCGACTGACCTCGAGATTGGCGATAAATTTTCAGTGAAAATGTCTGCTAATTAGGTTGCTGATAAGAGGCCGACGTCCGCTGACTCCGTCATTGGTGATAACAGTTTTAATGATGTCTGTTAATTATATCGCTTATCAAGCTCGTTTGGTTTTAACAGGATGATGCAATTTGTGCTTTGCCTGATGCTATACAATTTTTGGTATAAAAGGAGGTTGGCTTTCAAGTAATATTCAGTTTGCTTCGAGATCTATCTCAATCAGGGTGAGTAATATTTGAGATAATACCACTATTAGTTATTAAATTAATAATCAAAATTGTCATAGAATATTATCATACAATGAGAATAAGCTAAGCGTTTTGAGTTATCTTATCAAACCGCCTGACCCAGATGTCATGTTTGTATGATAACGTGTTGTATGCTGGTTGATTATTTTCACTCGATCAAAATTGTTGTTATGTAATCGACTTGTACGATTTTCACTTAAAATCAAATTAGTTTAATATATATTTTAAATATTTGGAGTTTAGCTGTTTTGTTAATTTTTTATTTATAGCTGTTTATTAAAAACAATAATATAATATTTTTCACTAGTACTCATTAAAATTTTTATTCTGATCAGATTTTTGTTTTTCTCTTATAGATCGCATAAGAAGATGTCTGCGATTAAAATTAATTGCAATTACTGCGGCAAGCTGATATCAAAATCAAATATGTCACGTCATGTTAAAGAGTGTTCTACCAACCCAAACAAAGACTTGAGCCCTCGTTACATGAAAAAGTTATGTGACAAATGTGGAAAGTCCATTTTAAACGTTAATTTTAATCGGCATTACAAAACATGTCAATCTACTATTAATCAACCTTCCACTTCGACAGCGCAAAGTAATGAACAAGTGCAACCGATACCTAGCACAAGCGGAGATCAAAATTCAAAACTCCGGGTCCAGAAGAAACCAAGTCATGAGTACAAAGCTAAATGCCCGAAGTGTGAAAAACTCGTAAGAAAATCTAATATGAGTTACCATTTAAAAATACACGAAGAGTCAGCTTTGGTTAGCCGTGGCGGAATTGTTGATGAAAATGATGGACCCACTCCAGCAAAAAGACCTCGTCTGGATGAAAATAGTGTTAAAAATAAATCTGTTTTTGAAACTTTGCAGGGGGTTATATTTTTAACGATGGCGACAATTTGCAATCTGGTGAAAGGGCCTATCGGTGGTGGCAATACGTTTACACCAAAAGATTCCGAAGTCGAATTAGTGAGATCGGCTTTCGGGGGAGTCGTCAACTTTTATTGCATTGAAAACATTCACGCTATCAAAGACCCGATCATATTTTTGGACACATATAAAAATATTATCATCAGGAAGATAAAAGAATGGTTAGGTGAATTTGAATTGAAGGTCCGATTTAACTTCCGAATTGATTTCAAGAGGAAAGAACAAGTAGAGGAATTCAACTTTAAAACGAAATATTCTGTGATCGATTTGAGTACCGATATTTCAGGTTTCTATGATTTTGCTAAGGAAAAGTTACTCAATGAAATGGAAGAATTTCAAGCGAAAGGATCCGGTTGGTCTCTATTCAGTATAAGCGATTTGGAAATTCAAGTATGCCGCTATAACCCCCTCAGAGCATCCAGTTATATTCCTCTACCCAAAGATATTGCAAATAGACAAGCTATTATTAATGTAAAAAACGATGACGAAAAATGTTTTCTCTGGTCTATTTTATCTGCATTACACCCGGTTGGCCATGGAGATAATCCCAATAGAGTGAGTAAATACAAACCGTACGAACACGAGTTTGATGAAGCTTTGAAAGACATAACGTTCCCCGTACAAGTTCAGAAAAATATTATAATGAAATTTGAAAAACGGTCTGGCGTGTCAGTAAATATATATGCTTGTGATTTAACTAAAGACTCTGAAAATTACGATAAGTTTGAGGACTATCCCGGTGCAGGAAAAAAATCTAAAAATGCTAAGAAAAGTGACATCTACGTTTTGTATGTAACGAAAAATGAAATCCCCAACAGACATGTCAATCTGCTGTATTTGAAAAATGAAAACGGCAACTCACATTATTGTTGGATAAAAAGCATGAGTAGATTAATTGGTAAGCAACTGAAAAAGAGAGGTCATAAATCATTCCACTGCAATCGTTGTCTCCAATATTTTGGAACTGAAGCTTTGTTAAAAACCCACAAAGAAACCTGCAACGAGCCAGAACAACAGGATGTTGATGATTTGGATACAATCTTTATATGCAACAGATGTCTCAACGGATTCGATGATGAATTGAAATTAGAAAAACACAGGGAATACTGCAATCAACACGATGCTGTTAGAATCGTCATGCCTAAGGCGATTAAAATTAAAGATGATTACATCAGCCCCACAATACAGTTCAAGTACAAGTACAGAAAAATGAAAGCGCCCTACGTAGCGTATGCTGATTTCGAATGCATCTTGACACCAGTGGACGACCAGCGGGGGATCAACACCAAGAAATATCAAGCCCATCAAGCGGCCAGTTTTTCATTGTACGTCGTGAATGCGTCAGACGACTATGACATTCCCTTCGATTTGTACTATGAATATTTGGGCGCCGATGCAGCACAGGTCTTCATAGATGGACTCGTAGATGTTTCAAAGAAAATAGCTCAACTCTACAGTCGTGAAGCAGCGAAGCCCATGACTTTGACTGCTGCCGAAAAGGCGGAAGCCAGGTTTACTTCGGTTTGCCACATTTGTGGAAAAGTGTTTGATGAAAAAACTGGAAAAGCCGTTCTCGATCACGATCATTTGACTGGGAAATTCAGAGGGGTAGCCCACAATTCATGCAATTTGAATTTCAAAAAGCCCCATTTCCTGCCGGTCTTTATTCACAACCTGAGCAATTATGACGCCCATTTATTTATAAAAATGCTTGGAGCTGATAAGAAAGATATCGTTGTCTTGGCCACCACCGAAGAACGTTACATATCTTTCGAAGTGAAAATTGAAAACGGGGTAAACTTGAGATTCTTGGACTCGTTCAGATTCATGGCTTCCAGTTTAGACAGTCTGGCCAAAAATCTCACCAAAGATCAATTCAAACACACTTCGAAATTCTTCTCGGATGACAAACTGGATCTGGTTATTCGCAAGGGGATTTACCCGTATGATTATATGGACGGTATGGAGAGATTTGGAGAGACGTCTTTGCCTTCAAAAGAATCGTTCTACAACAAATTGAACAATTCAAACGTCAGCGATGAAGATTACAAACATGCGTGTGATGTATGGGAAAAGTTTTCCATCCAAACGATGGGGGAGTACACTCTGCTGTACAATAAAACAGACACCCTACTGCTGGCAGACGTAATGGAAAATTTCCGTAAAGTGTGTTTGAAAACGTATAAACTGGATCCAGCGTGGTATTACACCTCACCCGGTCTGGCCTGGGACGCCATGTTGAAGAAAACCGAAGTAAGTCTCGATATGCTGACGGACACCGACATGGAACTGATGATCTCGAAAGGCATTCGCGGTGGTATCTCTCAGTGCTGTCACAGATACGCCAAAGCCAATAACCCGTACATGCACGATTATGACGCTGGAAAACCGAATGATTATCTTATCTATCTGGATGTAAACAACCTCTATGGTTGGGCGATGATGGAGTACCAACCCCAGAGACAATTCGAGTGGTGCACAGACTCTGAACTGGCCCAGATAATGTGTAAACTCACAAACGGACAATTCATCAGTAACAAGTCCGACACCGGCTACATCCTCGAAGTAGACCTCGAATATCCCCAACATCTGCACGACCACCATAGAGACCTACCTCTAGCACCGGAGAACCAATGCCCGCCGGGATCCAATCAGAGGAAACTCTTAACAACGCTGTACAACAAAGAGAAATACATCGTACACTATAGGAATCTCCAACTCTATCTGTCTTTAGGAATGGTTCTGAAGAAAATATATAGGGCCATAAAATTCCAACAGTCAGCGTGGTTGAGTGAATATATTAAATTAAACACGGACATGAGAACGAAAGCGACGAACGACTTTGAAAAAGATTTCTACAAGTTGATGAACAACTCGGTGTTTGGCAAGACGATGGAGAATATCAGAAAACACGTCAATATCAAACTGGCCACTCACGAACAGCAGTTGCAAAAGCTAGTGGCGAAACCCAATTTTAAATCCTTGACAATATTCTCCGAGCACTTGACTGCTGTCCATATGGAAAAGACCTATTTGTATTTCAACAAACCCATTTATGTCGGTATGAGCATTTTGGACATCTCCAAAATAGCGATATACGATTTCCATTACAACGTCATGAAACCAAAGTATGGGGACAACATCAGAGTCCACTACGGAGATACCGACTCACTGGTCTATGGGGTGAGGACCAATGATGTATACGAGGACATGAAAAGCATGATCGACTATTTTGACACTAGTGATTACAAAGCGGATAACGTTTACGACATGCCGCGAGTCAACAAGAAAGTCATCGGAAAATGGAAAGACGAACTGGCTGGAGATGTCATGAGGGAGTTCGTCGGGCTGCGATCGAAGATGTACGCATATGACTCGGAAGGAAATAAATCTGGCAAAAAGGCGAAAGGCGTGACAAAATCCGTTGTCAAGAAGGAGTTGAAGCTGGAAGACTACAAATCATGTTTGTTCAACGAAACGGAAGAATACAAGACGATGAACACCATCCGGAGCAAAGGGCACAACATTTATTCCATATCGCAATATAAAAAAGCGCTGTCCGCCAAGGATGACAAGAGGTACATCTGTGAAGACGGACTGACGACACTGCCCTGGGGACATTTTCGGATACCCATCAGTATGGATGTTGATGAAGATTTCGATCTGGACTGATTACAACGGATTTTTTAAAGACCTGTTTCATTGATGAAAATAGTGTGTTTTAAAAGTGTCTTAAATAAGTGTGTTTAATTGTTTTTCTCAACGATAAAAAATAAAATTCAAAACTCATTTATTTTTGTAAATCAGCTGTGATGGAAATTGCATCACAACTGATGATTACATCAAAATTTAATATCGATAAATATTTTTTTAATCAGCTGTGATGGAAATTGCATCACAACTGATGATTACATCAAAATTTAATATTGATCAAAATTTTTAATCTCCTGGTTTTCGCCCATTGGAGTGATTGGTGTCTACCTCCAATTGGGACTTTTTATGCCTCAAAAAGTACTCTGTTGAAGGTGGGAACTTTGACGTAGTAACAGAGCTTTGTAACCAATATCCACCGACACCAACATGTTATCCGATCCCCCTCGGATTTTGATCGTACGAATTATGCGCGATTCACGACCCTCCCCCCTCCCCCCTGAACAGACACTGTGGTCTAGACGCAAGACCTAAGGCCTTACACTGTGGTCTAGACTTTTAGGTTCTTAGACCAAAGACATAAGGCCATACACCGTGGGCTAGGCTTTTAAGCTCTTAGATCCAAGACCTAAGGCTTTCCACATGGACTAGACTCAAGACCTAAATCCATACACCGTGGTCCACGCTTTTAAGCATTTAGACCCAAGACCTGAGGCCATAAAGTAAAGACCTGAAAAATTACAAGGGAGTCGCGATTCACGACCCCCGACCAGACACCGTGGTCTAGACCCAATACCTAAGGCCCTACACCATTGTCTAGACCCAACATCTAAGGTCCTTCATCATGATCAAGACCCTAAGACCAAAGGCCTTACACCATGGTCTAGTACTCGGCATAAACCGTGTGCAGTTGTAGTTGTGTTATCTATAGCTAGAGGAAAGCCGGCCTCTAAGTTCTTAGATCCTAAGACCAAAGGCCTTACACCATGGTCTAGTACTCGGCATAAACCGTTTGCAGTTGTGGTTGTTTCATCTAAAGCTAGAGGAAAGTCGGCCTCTAAGTTCTAGACCCTAAGACTAAAGGGCTTACACCATGGTCTAGTATTCCTCTTAAGCCGTGTGCAGTGGTTGTTTTGTCTATACCTAGAAGGAAGTCGGCCTTTAAGTTCTTAAACCCAAGACCTAAGGCCCCACACCACGGTCTAGACTCTTGACCTAAGGCAATATCCCGAGGTCTAGTACTCGTTTTAAACCGTGTGCAATTGTAGTTGTTTCGTGTATTTTAGAGGAAACTTGGTCTTTTATGTTCTTAGACCTGAGACCTAAGCTTTTATACCGTAGTCTAGTACTTGTCTTAAACCGTATGCAGTTGTGAGTGTTTCATCTGTAGCTGGGCGAAGATTGGCCCTTTACGTTCCTAGACCCAAAGCTTAACACCCTACACCATGGTCTGGTACTCGTCTTAAACTGTGTGCAGTTATTACTGTTTCGTCTCGAAAAAGAGAATGTTTAAGCTTTTACACCATAACTTAGAACGAAAATCCGTGGTCTTATTCCTAAAACCTAGGACCTTAGACCGATACCCTTGGACATAAGGGCTTAGACTCATTGCTTTAGATCTAAGACGGAAGGAATTTAAATTAGGAGCTAAGGCCTCATAATTTAGACCAACCCTAATCCCAAGCATTTAAGGCATTAGACCATGGACCTTGATTTATATGACTTTAAACATTTAAACTAAGATCTAAGACTTATACTTAAGACTTAAGCCCTAAGACCCCACCCCATGGGCTAGTACTCGTCCTACACCGCGTGGGACCGTGTAAAATGGCGTGCATAAAGCCAATCATATGTATTATTTGAAAGCACAGCGCACGTGAACGCCTGTGTTTGCTGCTGGGCGTTTTAATGATTTGCGCTTTTGGGCGTTTTGCAAACTCGACGCGGAAATAACGATCGCAGACGTAAATTATTAAAAAAATTATTAACGTAAATTATGAGGCCTTAGCTCCTAATTTAAATTCCTTCCGTCTTAGATCTAAAGCAATGAGTCTAAGCCCTTATGTCCAAGGGTATCGGTCTAAGGTCCTAGGTTTTAGGAATAAGACCACGGGTTTTCGTTCTAAGTTATGGTGTAAAAGCTTAAACATTCTCTTTTTCGAGACGAAACAGTAATAACTGCACACAGTTTAAGACGAGTACCAGACCATGGTGTAGGGTGTTAAGCTTTGGGTCTAGGAACGTAAAGGGCCAATCTTCGCCCAGCTACAGATGAAACACTCACAACTGCATACGGTTTAAGACAAGTACTAGACTACGGTATAAAAGCTTAGGTCTCAGGTCTAAGAACATAAAAGACCAAGTTTCCTCTAAAATACACGAAACAACTACAATTGCACACGGTTTAAAACGAGTACTAGACCTCGGGATATTGCCTTAGGTCAAGAGTCTAGACCGTGGTGTGGGGCCTTAGGTCTTGGGTTTAAGAACTTAAAGGCCGACTTCCTTCTAGGTATAGACAAAACAACCACTGCACACGGCTTAAGAGGAAATACTAGACCATGGTGTAAGCCCTTTAGTCTTAGGGTCTAAGAACTTAGAGGCCGACTTTCCTCTAGCTTTAGATGAAACAACCACAACTGCAAACGGTTTATGCCGAGTACTAGACCATGGTGTAAGGCCTTTGGTCTTAGGATCTAAGAACTTAGAGGCCGGCTTTCCTCTAGCTATAGATAACACAACTACAACTGCACACGGTTTATGCCGAGTACTAGACCATGGTGTAAGGCCTTTGGTCTTAGGGTCTTGATCATGATGAAGGACCTTAGATGTTGGGTCTAGACAATGGTGTAGGGCCTTAGGTATTGGGTCTAGACCACGGTGTCTGGTCGGGGGTCGTGAATCGCGACTCCCTTGTAATTTTTCAGGTCTTTACTTTATGGCCTCAGGTCTTGGGTCTAAATGCTTAAAAGCGTGGACCACGGTGTATGGATTTAGGTCTTGAGTCTAGTCCATGTGGAAAGCCTTAGGTCTTGGATCTAAGAGCTTAAAAGCCACGGTGCCACGGTGTATGGCCTTATGTCTTGGGTCTAAGAACCTAAAAGTCTAGACCACAGTGTAAGGCCTTAGGTCTTGCGTCTAGACCACAGTGTCTGTTCAGGGGGGAGGGGGGAGGGTCGTGAATCGCGCATAATTCGTACGATCAAAATCCGAGGGGGATCGGATAACATGTTGGTGTCGGTGGATATTGGTTACAAAGCTCTGTTACTACGTCAAAGTTCCCACCTTCAACAGAGTACTTTTTGAGGCATAAAAAGTCCCAATTGGAGGTAGACACCAATCACTCCAATGGGCGAAAACCAGGAGATTAAAAATTTTGATCAATATTAAATTTTGATGTAATCATCAGTTGTGATGCAATTTCCATCACAGCTGATTAAAAAAATATTTATCGATATTAAATTTTGATGTAATCATCAGTTGTGATGCAATTTCCATCACAGCTGATTTACAAAAATAATGAGTTTTGAATTTTATTTTTTATCGTTGAGAAAAACAATTAAACACACTTATTTAAGACACTTTTAAAAACACACTATTTCATCAATGAAACAGGTCTTTAAAAAATCCGTTGTAATCAGTCCAGATCGAAATCTTCATCAACATCCATACTGATGGGTATCCGAAAATGTCCCCAGGGCAGTGTCGTCAGTCCGTCTTCACAGATGTACCTCTTGTCATCCTTGGCGGACAGCGCTTTTTTATATTGCGATATGGAATAAATGTTGTGCCCTTTGCTCCGGATGGTGTTCATCGTCTTGTATTCTTCCGTTTCGTTGAACAAACATGATTTGTAGTCTTCCAGCTTCAACTCCTTCTTGACAACGGATTTTGTCACGCCTTTCGCCTTTTTGCCAGATTTATTTCCTTCCGAGTCATATGCGTACATCTTCGATCGCAGCCCGACGAACTCCCTCATGACATCTCCAGCCAGTTCGTCTTTCCATTTTCCGATGACTTTCTTGTTGACTCGCGGCATGTCGTAAACGTTATCCGCTTTGTAATCACTAGTGTCAAAATAGTCGATCATGCTTTTTCATGTCCTCGTATACATCATTGGTCCTCACCCCATAGACCAGTGAGTCGGTATCTCCGTAGTGGACTCTGATGTTGTCCCCATACTTTGGTTTCATGACGTTGTAATGGAAATCGTATATCGCTATTTTGGAGATGTCCAAAATGCTCATACCGACATAAATGGGTTTGTTGAAATACAAATAGGTCTTTTCCATATGGACAGCAGTCAAGTGCTCGGAGAATATTGTCAAGGATTTAAAATTGGGTTTCGCCACTAGCTTTTGCAACTGCTGTTCGTGAGTGGCCAGTTTGATATTGACGTGTTTTCTGATATTCTCCATCGTCTTGCCAAACACCGAGTTGTTCATCAACTTGTAGAAATCTTTTTCAAAGTCGTTCGTCGCTTTCGTTCTCATGTCCGTGTTTAATTTAATATATTCACTCAACCACGCTGACTGTTGGAATTTTATGGCCCTATATATTTTCTTCAGAACCATTCCTAAAGACAGATAGAGTTGGAGATTCCTATAGTGTACGATGTATTTCTCTTTGTTGTACAGCGTTGTTAAGAGTTTCCTCTGATTGGATCCCGGCGGGCATTGGTTCTCCGGTGCTAGAGGTAGGTCTCTATGGTGGTCGTGCAGATGTTGGGGATATTCGAGGTCTACTTCGAGGATGTAGCCGGTGTCGGACTTGTTACTGATGAATTGTCCGTTTGTGAGTTTACACATTATCTGGGCCAGTTCAGAGTCTGTGCACCACTCGAATTGTCTCTGGGGTTGGTACTCCATCATCGCCCAACCATAGAGGTTGTTTACATCCAGATAGATAAGATAATCATTCGGTTTTCCAGCGTCATAATCGTGCATGTACGGGTTATTGGCTTTGGCGTATCTGTGACAGCACTGAGAGATACCACCGCGAATGCCTTTCGAGATCATCAGTTCCATGTCAGTGTCCGTCAGCATATCGAGACTTACTTCGGTTTTCTTCAACATGGCGTCCAGGCCAGACCGGGTGAGGTGTAATACCACGCTGGATCCAGTTTATACGTTTTCAAACACACTTTACGGAAATTTTCCATTACGTCTGCCAGCAGTAGGGTGTCTGTTTTATTGTACAGCAGAGTGTACTCCCCCATCGTTTGGATGGAAAACTTTTCCCATACATCACACGCATGTTTGTAATCTTCATCGCTGACGTTTGAATTGTTCAATTTGTTGTAGAACGATTCTTTTGAAGGCAAAGACGTCTCTCCAAATCTCTCCATACCGTCCATATAATCATACGGGTAAATCCCCTTGCGAATAACCAGATCCAGTTTGTCATCCGAGAAGAATTTCGAAGTGTGTTTGAATTGATCTTTGGTGAGATTTTTGGCCAGACTGTCTAAACTGGAAGCCATGAATCTGAACGAGTCCAAGAATCTCAAGTTTACCCCGTTTTCAATTTTCACTTCGAAAGATATGTAACGTTCTTCGGTGGTGGCCAAGACAACGATATCTTTCTTATCAGCTCCAAGCATTTTTATAAATAAATGGGCGTCATAATTGCTCAGGGTTGTGAATAAAGACCGGCAGGAAATGGGGCTTTTTGAAATTCAAATTGCATGAATTGTGGGCTACCCCTCTGAATTTCCCAGTCAAATGATCGTGATCGAGAACGGCTTTTCCAGTTTTTTCATCAAACACTTTTCCACAAATGTGGCAAACCGAAGTAAACCTGGCTTCCGCCTTTTCGGCAGCAGTCAAAGTCATGGGCTTCGCTGCTTCACGACTGTAGAGTTGAGCTATTTTCTTTGAAACATCTACGAGTCCATCTATGAAGACCTGTGCTGCATCGGCGCCCAAATATTCATAGTACAAATCGAAGGGAATGTCATAGTCGTCTGACGCATTCACGACGTACAATGAAAAACTGCCGCTTGATGGGCTTGATATTTCTTGGTGTTGATCCCCCGCTGGTCGCCCACTGGTGTCAAGATGCATTCGAAATCAGCATACGCTACGTAGGGCACTTTCATTTTTCTGTACTTGTACTTGAACTGTATTGTGGGGCTGATGTAATCATCTTTAATTTTAATCGCCTTAGGCATGACGATTCTAACAGCATCGTGTTGATTGCAGTATTCCCTGTGTTTTTCTAATTTCAATTCATCATCGAATCCGTTGAGACATCTGTTGCATATAAAGATTGTATCCAAATCATCAACATCCTGTTGTTCTGGCTCGTTGCAGGTTTCTTTGTGGGTTTTTAAACAAAGCTTCAGTTCCAAATATTGGAGACAACGATTGCAGTGGAATGATTTATGACCTCTCTTTTTCAGTTGCTTACCAATTAATCTACTCATGCTTTTTATCCAACAATAATGTGAGTTGCCGTTTTCATTTTCAAATACAGCAGATTGACATGTCTGTTGGGGATTTCATTTTTCGTTACATACAAAACGTAGATGTCACTTTTCTTAGCATTTTTAGATTTTTTTCCTGCACCGGGGATAGTCCT
>JAQYXR010001293.1:0-36104 GCA_030545055.2 Neoaliturus tenellus | reverse complement strand
TATTGTCTCCATTGCCGGTCGTGGACACTCTAGAAAGTTCCATAATATTCCCACCAATCATTATCTTCCAAAATTAAATCACGCTCTCCTATTGGCCAATAATAGTGTGGAAGGGGAAAGAAGACAAAAAGGGAGCCCTGTGGACAAGAGGGAAGTCAGCTCGGAAATTCGGCGGAAGACGGTCTTCTTTAAGCTCGGGGACGACGCCACTTACGCGAGTTTAGTGAAGTGTTGTGTTTTCATGGCCTGTGGCCTTAAGCCTCTTTTTTATTGTGTCATGTGAATAAGGAGTGATCCAGCGTTGATTAGAGTAAGATAGTCTTTCTATTTTTTGTAATGATAGGGCCTGTCTGGCGGTGTTAATTCCTCAATCTTTATTTTCAAAATTTAATTATTTATTATGCACCATCCCTTCAGGATGGTTTGTACAAACCCTTCATAGTTTGCATCTAACTAACAATGTTGAGATTTTTGCAAACAACCTCTCTCCAACTGCTATTCATTTTTTTATACTGAATCAAGAATCCAAATTTTTGTTAAACTTATAATTTGATTGTCTGAAATGCAATTTAATTGAGGACTCTCGTGCTGGTGTAAATATTAGTTTTGGTAATGTAAAAATAAATTAATATAATTGTTATTGCTGCAATTCATACTTGATTGTTAGAGATTGTTATTGAACTCACTTAAATACATTTTGTTACAGTTTATTTAGGCTTTGATTCCAGTGACCCTCTCATTTAGCGAGT
The DNA here is from genome assembly GCA_030545055.2 of Neoaliturus tenellus. Lineage (NCBI taxonomy): Eukaryota > Metazoa > Arthropoda > Insecta > Hemiptera > Cicadellidae > Neoaliturus > Neoaliturus tenellus. The sequence continues at coordinate 35,355 of JAQYXR010001293.1, read as the reverse complement.
TAACAGTAGTATTCCCTTCTTAGGAACGCCCCTAATGCTTATATGGTGGAGGACGCTAAATTCCGTTTTTAGGGACGATTATAGCCTTTGGAGAGAGATGACTCTAAATTCGAAAGCTAGACAGGCACAATTCAGTCCCTCAAAGGTAGCATAAGTTAGGTTTAGGTTACTGTTTTTTATCAGGCACCTTTATTTTCTAAAAAAAAAAAAAAAAAAAAAAAAAAAGAGGACAATAGAACATAATGATACACTACACTATATCACATTAAATTACTACGAGGTTTAAATAAACTTATTAACTAACTACAAGTTTAAATAAAGTTCGGTGAAATATGATTTTAAATTATAATAAAATTAAAAGGTATAGGGTGATTAATTTAGACAATAAAAATTTTAATACTTAAATAAAATTCTAATGTATTTATGGATCACTCAATAATTGACGTTGACATTTATAATCTCAAAAAGGAGGGTTTATTACAATTAGCCAGTGACTACAATGTCAGAATCCCTTCTGATCCCTTGTCCCATAACTGTCCATGAATTAAGGGCAAAAATTATCACTTGTTAAGGAGGTTGCTCGTAAAGCTCAAAGAGATAGTATATTTAGGGGCTATATTAGAGAAATCCATTGAGGAAAACCAAGTTTCAGAGGTTAATGCAAGGGAGTATCCAGAGCTAAAATCATATTTTGAACTTCTTGATCCAATTTACGATTCAGTTTATGAATCAAAAGATAACGGTGGTAATGAGAAGCCATGCCACAATTATGCTAATGAACCGATACAGCATCTAGGGGCTGCTTCAAATTTTCCAACTCACAAAGAAACGGAACCTAAGAATACTATAAACCACTACTGCACTGACTGACTTTATATCTGTGAACCACCCAATCACCAATTACTACACAACAATCTTCAAAAACGCAATTTGAAATACTCAAATTCTACAACACTACGACGATACAAGTTAAGTCACCGGAAATTATCACACCTAACTTAAACACCGCAATGGCTGATTCGAAGTCCGAAAATTTACCTTTGGTGAAACCGACTATTTTTGGTGGCCAACCGCATGAAAACGCTTTAGAGTTTTTAAAGAAATTTTGAACTTGCTGCTAGGTGCAAATCGTTGGTCGGACAGAACTAAATTAGACTTGTTTGGAACGTATTATGACCGGGCATTGCATACAAATGGTATTCGGATTTTATGGACCTAAATCCAAGAACATCATGGGAAGATTTACAGAATAATTTCAAAAAATCGTTCGGGAAATCAGGATTCTTGTTTGACATTCAGAATACATTAGATAGCCGAATCCAAAATGAGTCTGAGACCCCTCTAAACTTCTTTTTCGAGATCCATAATCTATGTAGACAGCTTAAGCCAAACATGCCGGACGAAGAAATTATTAACTATACAATTAAAGGACTGAGGCCGAATTATTTCGATGTAAATCGTCCGTTATGGAACACTCTAACCTTGAGGAATTTCAAGGACAACTTATCGAAATTGCAGACAAGACTCCAGTTAAAACAACAAAACTCCAGGAAGTATAATTTTGCATTATGGTTACGACTATGTTCAAACAATTGACCCAAAACAACACACCAACAACATTTTCTCATAACACTAGAGCAGTAAGTTTCCGTCATTCATCTCCCAAAAACTGATGATAAAAACACACCATCTATTGAATGCAATCTCGGATTTAAACTAAAGCGGTTCGAGACATAAAGACCTTCAAGTCAATCTACGGCGAAAGGTTATAACGATAGGCGTCATGTTTCACGGAGGGATGACTCCAGAACCCGCAGAGGACAGGAGCCAATCCAGAGACAGGAGCCAATCCAGAGACAGGAGCCAGTCCAGAGATAGGAGCCAATCCCCAGTGCAATATCGCAATAAATCTAAATCACCAATTAGATACTTAAATAGGAGAAACTATCAGTCATATGGGAATGTAAACTCAACTCCAAGGAACCTACTATTCACCAGGTAGGAACATGTACCAGCGCCAGAATAATCACCTAAATTATACGACTAGACGTCACAATTGTGACATCTGCCAAATGGACAATCACATGACAAGGGAATGTGTATTTTTAACATGAGAAACCCTCGTGCTCGGAACCAAACAGGACAGGAACCTTCTAAAGAATTAAAATCTAAATTTTCCCCAAACAAAGCGAACCAATCAACACCTGATGATACTAAGTATCATAATCAACGACAATCTAATGCAAATTACTCTTACAGAAAAAACTAGTTTATGGGTGGGTACCCAGAGTCGAAATTAACAGAGGTTCTCACCCTAATTACAGTGTTAAAACTCAGAATCATTGCAACAAAAAAAGGTACTATGTAAGTACTAGGAATGTAGCTTCCTATAATTTACAATATAACAACCACAAAAATCTCACTACCTTATGAGAAATAAAAACGATAATCTTCACAATTTCACTCATGGCAAAACTACCCCAAATAAAAAGAAATTACATTAAAATCTCTAAGTTATCTGACTTTCAACAACATGTAATTGATGACCATGAGGAAACCATTTAACGGCCAGACATTATACTATCACAGCAAAAATTTTCAAAATCAGGTTTTTATTCCCAAACAAAAGCTACGATGAAGAGTTCCCACCTCTAGATGCGTCATGCAGAGGCAAGCAAAAGCATCGACCTTGTGACGTTGCCGGAAACCTAACGCCTCAGAATGCACCGGTCATGTTTGCCACGTCAACTCCCGAGTTGCCAGCGCGTACGCAAGTGACGTCACAGCGACACACAATCGCAGCCTACCAAGTGCCAACCTCAGCCACTTCTTCAAACTCGGATCCCAATATAGGCTGTATTACTGATTGTACTCCAGCGACAACTACGAATCAATCCACTTCAGACAATGAAACTTTAACATCACCGCAACAGTCCAAAGAGGATTTGGTTTTAATTTCAGAGGAACAGAGCGACAAACTGTTTTACTCTCGGTTAATGAAGCCCAGAATTTATATCTTACTATTGACAAACAGCGGAGGTTAGACGAGATTAAGGTCCTACCAGTTAAGAAATTTACTAAAAACTAACAGTAGAGAATCAGAAAGTGTGTTGTCCTCATTTACGACATTTTGTTTAATACTACTGAGCAAGCACCACAACCAACATTAAACTTTAATGGTAAAATACAAGGAATAGGCGACACCTTAAAATGCTATATAGATACTGGCACTAATTATTCGTTTATTAACCACAAGTTAGTAAAAGGGTTACCACTTTCCAAAGACAGACTTCCAACCATTGCTGCCGCAAACAATGAAATACTACCAGTATTAGGTCGAATACAATTGCCTTTGTTAATTTGCAACAGGCAATATACAGTGCAATTTTTAGTCATTAAACAGCTTGCATTAGACATAATTATAGGAAACAAGTTTTTATTAGAAAACCACATGGAGATCTCATTCAAAGATAAGAACATTCGTATATTTAACAAGAACACGAACACACATGACTTGATCCCTATGGACGAATCATGGGTAATTAATATGCAAAATGCCAATACCCTATCAGTTATAATGGACTTACCCACATCAAACAATTTAACTGAGGTAAGAGCAGATAAAGAATATTATGTCAAACCAAAACAACACCTCAAAATACTAGAATTGCCAATAAATTCGATAATCTGGAATTTGAACAGAATTTGAATATGCAAGATAAGAGAAAATTACATGCATATATTGCTAGTGACATTGATTCTAACATAAAATGCATCCAAATCTATAATTCAGGAACATCACCGAAGAAAATTAAACAAAATTCATTGTTAGGCTACTTAAAAACCTCAAATAACAGTAAGATTGAACCCATTAGGAAATTACTCCCAGCAGGAATGGAACTCTCTCAGACACACAGTCCTCAAAACTCCAACCACGCTAACACCAAGTCTACTTACTATAATCCTGACAAAATTCAAGTATATGACCTTAATGGAGACAGACTTTCCATTAACCCAAATCTCTCGGTTGAACAACACAATCAAGTTGCGAAAGTTCTTCATGAATTCAGACATTTATTTACTAACAAAACGGAAGATTTAACGAAAGCTGAAGTTCCGCCGGTGAGACTAAAATTGAAAGAAGATGCGAAACCTATTCACATTTCACCATACAAGCAGCCACTCACAGAAAGAAATGCTTTACAAGAAGAGATTGAGAAATTATTAAAGTCAAAAGTCCTGGAAGAAAGCGAAGGATTTACAGACTTCCAATCACCCATATTTTTGGTCACGAATAAGGATAAAAACACGTAGACTAATATCTGACCTGAGACAAATTAATAGTAGAATAATCCCGGAAACAATATCCATTGTTGTCTATTGACACTGTTTTGTCCATGTTTTATCTGGAATGCAGTATTTCAGCAAAAGTCGATGTAAAAAATTCATTCTTCCAAATTGAAATTGATCCACAAGGACAGACATATACTTACAGTTGCCACACAGACAGGAAAATATCAATATACCAGGCTACCACAAGGCCTTTGCAACAGTACAGCAATATTTTCAAAGGGTTATTAACAAAATACTCTCTAAGCATTTGTTTTCCAAAGTCCATAAGCTACATTGATGACTTAGCTATTCTTGGTAGCACATTCCAAGACCAACTCGACAATTTGAGGACAATTCTAAGCGAACTAGACAAATATAATATTAAACTAAATACAAATAAATCACAGTTTATGTCTTGAAAACATTGAAATTTTGGGTCATGATATTTCAAAGCATGGCATCAGACCTCTCAAAAGAAATGTCGATGCTATAAGACGTATTGAAAGACCAAAAACAATAAAGCAAGTACGTTCAGCTCTCGGGGCATTTAATTTTTTTCGTCAGCACATAAAGAATTTTGCTGAAATAGCTATACCTTTAACTGATTTAATTAAACAATACAATAAAACGAAACAATTTAATTGGACTCAAAGATGTGAAGACGCTTTCAATCAGTTAAAAACTATCCTAACTACAGCCCCAGTACTGGCCCACTTTGATGTTAACCAGGAAACACGCATATATACAGACGCTAGTGATTTTGCTGTAGGCGCTGTTCTCTGTAATTTTGACACCAAAACTGGAATGGAACACCCAGTGCAATATTTTAGTAGGAAGTTAAAACCTCCTCAACGTTCATTAAGTGTTTCTGAAAAAGAATTTGTAGCATTAGTTACAGCATTAAACAAATGGAGGGAATTTTGCTTAGGTCGAAAGGTTCACGTTTATACGGATCATTCAGCACTCCAATTCTACAAGAATTTCAAAGGGTCATCTTCAAGACCTGACAAGATTAGCATTACATATAGTAGATTACGACATTGAGATACACTACAAGTCAGGAAAAACCCTAACACTCCCAGATTTTCTCAGCAGGAATCCAATCGATAATCAAGATGACAACATACCTACAGACATAGACCGAGAAACGATTAATACGTTAGTACATGTCGATGTTGCACAACTTCAACGAGAGGACGACAATCTTCGTAAAATTATAAATGCTATTAATGATCCCCAGAACAGCTCCAAAGGAGACATAAAAAAATCACTTCACTTCAGGATATTCAATGACACACTTTATAAACCGCAAACCTGGAAACAAACAGAAATTATACTCTAGTATTACCACAGAAGTTAAGAGCACAAATTCTACATGACTACCATGACGATAAAATATCAGGAGGACATTTAAATGCAGACAAAACATACAATAAGATTAAAGATCGCTATTACTGGATGCGAATGAGGAGAGATATTCAAGATTATGTTAGGGACATGTGATACTTGCCAAAAAACGGAAAACTCCTACCAGAAAACCCTTTGGCTACTTACAACCTATATACCCAACCTTACAACCATTCACCAGAATCCAAGCTGACATTGTTGGTCCACTTTGCCCAAGTAATAGATATAAATATATATTTTATGCGTAACATGTGTTTCAACAAGAATGGCATTTGCTTTCCCATTGATTTATGCTGATGCTATCTCTGTGACAAATTGTTTATTAAAATTGATAAGTATTTATGGAGTATTTAATGTTCTACAAACAGATAGGGGAACTACATTTGCAGCTCAAGTTGTTCACCATTTACATGTGGCTCTAGGTATGTGTCAGATATTAAGTACAGCTTACACACCAAATGTTAATGGACTTGTAGAATCATTTAACAAAACATTAGTAAACATCTTATCGCATTATGTAACTGAAAATCCCTCAAAATGGTCAAACTATTTGCAGTATGCAGTATTTGTATACAACAACACACACCACTCTACTCATAAACATAAGCCTAGTTATTTATTTTTAGGATTTGAACCCCAATTACCAAGTGAAACTCTGTTAGTTTTACCTAATGCTGAACCAACCCTAGTGGAAAGATTGAAAATAATTGAAAATGTACGTAAAACCATACCTAAGTTAATTCAACAACAGCAAGCAAAACAAAAGTATTACTATGACCAAAATAGAACTGACTTTGATTTTAAGGCAGGTGACGAGGTTTTAATATGGTATCCTAAGAACCTCAGGGACAATTCAACTAAATTTGCATATAAGTACAAAGGACCTTACACTATAACAAGAAAGGTTTCCCCTGTAACGTATGAAATTGAATTACTTTCCAATGGAAAATTAATTCGTGACGTAGTTCATGTACAAAGATTAAAACTTTACTATAGGAGGGACTGAATTGCAGAAGCAGGCAAACACAACATTTGTACATAGTTATAAGATAAGTTAAACTTACATTGAATACCTGATATGCATTCAATTACAGGTCTTAACTACGCCAAATTTAATAAGAAGTAATCTTAGTCATTCTTAGTTTTATTGGAAACTTATTTTTCACGTAAGCATTAATTCTATTGATATCTTATTAAATAAAATACTATTTTAAAGTAATAATAATAATAATTCCTTCATTCTTAACTAAACGTAATCAAAGAAACAAGAAGTAATTAAGAAATATTGCAAACAAATTAACAATTACAGAAAGCTAGCGTAGGTCGTGTCGAACCGAGCTTGACGAAACCATTGTAATATATTTTGTAAATAGTGTGCGCACACAATAGGTTAAGAATCTCATATTAACGACTTATGAAAATTTAATTATAGAATAGGAAGTGTAATGTAATGAATCTTACTAAGAATAAATTAAGTTGTAAAAGAGAAAAAATGCTCTAGCATTATCTTACGGACTCTTTAAATAGAGGGTTTAACATACTTGAATTGAGTATCCGTGTCATTGTATAATTGTGTACCATAAACATTGTGGAAAACTAACATTACAACTACAACACGATTGTGACATAATACTTGATTACGCACTATAATACAAGACTGATCACCTTGTATTAGAAAATGTGCTTTAACACTTTGTTTGGCCAAATATAAGGAAGTTAATGACAATAATGAACATTGCTCTTATGAACGTGACAAAGCAACTCTGCTCAATCCATGATTGTGACCTATATATTTGAGGTATGGCCCAGAAAAATTCTCAAGGACAATAAGTTTTTCGTGTGAAGAACACTATGAGGTCCATACAATCAGACATATACATGTATATACCTTTAAACAAGTCGCTGATATACAAATACATGCATTTTATAATAAGTAAGGTATAAATTTTATGATTTAATACCGATATTCATTAACTTGTAGATACAAGGGGAAAAATAATAGTTAGAAGGTAAACAAAAAAATCGTAAAAAAGCAAGGAATTATTATTATAGAGCCGGTTTTTGAATGCATATCAAAATGTAAACATAATAAAATTTATTGCACTGACAACACATGGTAACTTGTAAACACCAGCATGAGCACCAATCGGACAGGCATAGGCAACATTTATTTATGTCAATTTCAGCAAGATATTCCAGGCGAAGACGACACATCGCAGCGACCTTGCGACTGAGAGAGCATCGTACCCAACCAGCATGCAACACCACACCACCAGTCTACACTGCAGAACTGCCGACTAGCCATAACACAACTGACACTCTCACCATGTCAGCAACTTCATCCATTGCTTCAACATGTGCGAAATATCTTCTAAATGGAAATAACTTATCAGAACTTAAACTACACTGTCAATTTCACTGCATCAAAGCACCAAAACATCCTATTGTGACACAACTTCAAGTAAACAAATTTCTTATTACAAATTTTGGGAAAACTCTGCAATTAAACTGTGACAATAACATGCTTCAGGACAGCATCCCGGAATATTACTTCCCGGTATGGGCCCGAGACATTGGACATGTTGAAAGAACTTGAGAAAACAATGGAAAAACTTGCTCTAAACTCCAACCACTTAACTTTTCTCATGAAATGTAAGAATTCAAAAATAATTCCTAAAGGTCTGTTGGTAAAATCCCCCCTTCATGATAATTTCTCTAAAAAGATTTTAAATGATGCAAGTGAAAAACTTTTAAACCACAGGATTCATCAGGTTAGACTCTCGAAATTCATTATTGGGGGAAAAATTGAGGAATTGCAAACGAAGCTTAGTGATATAATAGAGAAAAACGACCTAATGCCCATTCTGGATAGTTTCAGAAATAAACAAAATAGAATTTTTGAAGCTAAGAGGAATAAACAGAAAACTAAATTTAATAAACTGCTAGATAAAAGGAACAGTAGTCAGGTAGGCAAAGATGCAGGTCATAACAGGGCAGCCACGACTGATATATCAGATAAGCTGGTGGTCAACCTGTCTAGCAAACCGCTGGATGACGCGGAAAAGAGAGTTCTGAGCAAAAGTCTCAACTTTAGTGTTGCACCGAACCGAGTGTCCAATATTGATATGATAGCCTCAATTGAGCCCGCTGTATCACTTTTGCCTCCTGAAGCTAGAAACTCTTATAGATGTTCAATTGTAAATACTTTAAAAAAATCAAATGCTTATAAAAACAACCTTCCTACCAACGAAATAAAAGCGTTAAAAAATCTTAAAAATGACGATTCTGTTGTCATATTGCCTTCGGACAAAGGTGGCGCAGTAGTTTTATTAGACAAGTCTCAGTATGATAAAAAGATTAACGAAATAATTGAGGGAGGTCAATATAAGTTGTTGAATCGAGACCCGACAGCCAACGTTCAAAATAAAATAAAATCAGAACTCAAGAAAATCAAATCTATTGTTAAGGAAAGCACGTTCTTCAGATTAAGCCCACAATATTCTAAAGCCCCTCACTTGTATGGGTTGCCAAAACTTCACAAAGAAGGCATACCACTCAGGCCAATTGTCAGCGCCATTGACTCACCATACTACGAGCTCTCTAAATTTATTCTCCCCATTTTGACACCACTGTTTGGATCATCAAAATCGTTCTTAAGGAATTCTGAGGAATTTGTAGCTAAATTACATTCTTGTCCGCCAACTGAAAAAACTTTGATGGTGAGTTTCGATGTTTGTAACCTGTTTCCAAACGTTCCTATTGAACCTTGTTTGAAAATAATAAGAGAAAAATTGGAAATAGATATCACTCTGACGGAAAGAACTAACATTCCCATATCAACCATTTTGGAACTTTTAAATGTCTGTATTAGATCCAATTACTTTCAACTAAACGATAGGTTTTATGAACAGACCACAGGGCTGGCCATGGGTGGGGTGCTAAGCCCGATTTTAAGCAACATTTTTATGGAAAAATTTGAGAGTGACGCTTTAAATGGCTCTAATGTCAAGCCTAAACTTTGGGTCCGTTATGTTGACGATGTCTTTTGCCTATGGGAAGAATCTGACACTAAACTAATGCAATTTAAGGACTACCTGAACTCACTTTGTGACACAATTAAATTTACTATCGAAATGGAAAAGAACGATGAACTGGCCTTTTTGGATGTTTTAGTTAAAAAATCGGGGGATTGCTGGGAAACTAAGGTTCATAGAAAACCTACAGCGACAGGGCAATACTTACATTATTCTTCCAACCATCCTGATCACGTCAAAACTGGACTTGCAATAGGCTTAATTAAACGGGCAAAAAACATTTGCAGTAACGAAGAGATCTTTAAAACTGAACTTAATAACATAAAATGTTCATTACAAAGTAGTGGATACCCGACAAGGATAATTAATAAAGCCACGAAAAGAATGTTAAGTGAAACACAAAACAATAGTTTGAGTTTAAATGAGGTCGAAAAGCCGATCACCACTGTTTGCATTCCTTACATTAAAAATGTTTCAGAAAAAGTCCGTCGAATTAATTCAAAACACAATATAAGAACAGTTTTTAAGTCAAACATGACAATAAGGGGTCAAGTTACAAAAATTAAACCTTTTAATGAAAATCAACGAAACAAAAACGTGGTGTATAGAATACCGTGCTCATGTAAACAAAATTATATTGGCCAAACCTCCAGACCACTAAAAGTTCGCATTTCTGAACATCAGAAAAAAGTAAATAATAGAGAGGTATATGGATCAAAAATCTGTGAACATGTAATGAGTACCGGCCACAAGGTAGATTGGGAGAAAACTGGAATTTTATATAAAGAACCAAATTGGAAAAAACGAAATTTGGTGGAATCCTTGTTTATGGCGGTGGAACAAACACCTATTTCCCAACCATCGGTGGAAATAAGCCCGGTGTATTTGGAAGTGGCGAGAGAGGAAATAAAACATCTGTCTGATAACGCACGGCGACCCTCGTTATCAGTGATAGGACCGAACAGGACTCCAGCCCCCCCTCCCCCTCCACCCCTAGGCGATGATTCACCTGCAGTCGTGGTCCGGCGCTCGGCAAGGTTGCGTAATCGCGTGAATTTTTAACCTCAAGTTCGCCCTAGATAACGGGAAACGTTGTGCGGTTTCTCGAAACGTCGGGTATCAATTTTGTGGCGTCAATGTTAGTGTTTGTGTTTGTGTCTTGTGTAAATTCAAAATAATTTTATTTTTCTGACAAGAGGATATCTGGCTGTATCTTCGCTCTTCTGACGGTCGCCATAAACCTGGAGGTGGGTAGTGCCCAATAATTGAAATTAATAGCATCCCGGAAGTCAATCTTGGAACTCTAGAAATAGAATTACCATGTAATTGCAAACTCATGGATGCTTCAAAAACAATTATCAATACAATAGTCCCATGTGACTCTAGAGACTTCTCTTCACCTTCCATATACCACCTAGTTCCGCTACCTTGGACCAACTTAGATCATTTGAAATTGGACCCCTTCAATGAAGACAAGACTGAATTCTATAACATCACAAATTACCTACTTCCAAAATGGAATCTTACTGTACCTACCTTCATCTCTACAACACTAGACGAAGTAAAATTATTCAAACATATTCATCAAGAAACAACCTGGACAGATATAGTGGACGACAAAAGAATTATGCTGTATTTTTTTTCTTTTATGGTGTACCATGCTGACAATATTATTGGCAATATCAATCTACAAAATTCACATCTTAAACATCAAGCTAAATTCTAAACCACCCTCATTACCACCAAGAAACTTTAACATTTCAGATACTTCTCTCTAAATTTCTGCAACGGTACAAAACCAGTTTGCACCGACTTAAACCGGGGGATGTAACCAAGTCACAAAAAAGGTACAACGCAATAAGCCCACACCATATTTCCTGTTTGTTCCACATAGCAAAAACCAGCAACCATAGCAATACTCAACAATTCAATCTAACTGCGCAATGACAAGTCAGCGGGGTCATCGAAGTTTATTGTCTCCATTGCCGGTCGTGGACACTCTAGAAAGTTCAGAATATTCCCACCAATCATTATCTTCCAAAATTAAATCACGCTCTCCTATTGGCCAATAATAGTGTGGAAGGGGAAAGAAGACAAAAAAGGGAGCCCTGTGGACAAGAGGGAAGTCAGCTCGGGAAATTCGGCGGAAGACGGTCTTCTTTAGCTCGGGGACGACGCCACTTACGCGAGTTTAGTGAAGTGTTGTGTTTTCATGGCCTGTGGCCCTTAAGCCTCTTTTTATTGTGTCATGTGAAATAAGGAGTGATCCAGCGTGATTAGAGTAAGATATTCTTTCTATTTTTTGTAATGATAGGGCCTGTCTGGCGGTGTTAATTCCTCAATCTTTATTTTCAAAATTTAATTATTTATTATGCACCATCCTTCAGGATGGTTGTACAAACCCTTCATAGTTGCATCTAACTAACAATGTTGAGATTTTTGCAAACAACCTCTCTCCAACTGCTATTCATTTTTTATACTGAATCAAGAATCCAAATTTTGTTAAACTTATAATTGATTGTCTGAAATGCCAATTTAATTGAGCCTCTCGTGCTGGTGTAAATATTAGTTTTGGTAATGTAAAAATAAATTAATATAATTGTTATTGCTGCAATTCATACTTGATTGTTAGAGATTGTTATTGAACTCACTTAAATACATTTTGTTACAGTTTATTTAGGCTTTGATTCCAGTACCCTCTCATTTAGCGAGTTAACAGTAGTATTCCCTTCTTAGGAACGCCCCTAAGCTTATACCAGATTGAAACGTATATTGTATAAGTATGCAGTTATGATTTTTATACAGCTCTCTATGTGTTTGTAATATTTCATAATGAACTACTCTTGTCAACCTTTGGCGATATTCTTTATAATCAACGTTTTGTGATAGTAACTCGGGGCTGAGTATTTGCTCGGCAAACTTAAACAGTTCTTTATCGTAATAATTAAATTATTAAAACTCACAACTTTATAATTGCCATTTTCTCCAAACCCGTTAGGATTGGGGGTGCAAATTAAATTGTAAAGTGTCTTAACATTACTTTGTGTCAAAATTACGTTGTTCTGTTCAAACAAAGTTGTCTTAATATTTGGTTATAGTAAAAATATGTCATTAAAAGTGGGAGGTTGTATTTAAAGTTATAACGTTTTCTGGTCCCCATAGGTGACTTCTGGCACTGTACACCCTGTAGCCTACATTGAAATTTGCTTCAATCGACAGAGCGCAACTGCTTTTTGTATAATGGTGCAATTTGTTTTTGTGAAAAATTATTTCTCTAAGTTTTAAAAGTGGTGCACGGATTTTGAATACCCCCTTATTTTATTATACATTTAAGTCAAATAACCTATTTCACATTCTTTTCAGGCCTCATCAATTTTATTTTATTTTATTTTAATTTAATTTCCATATTTTTAATTTTAAAATTCCAATTTTATTTCATTTTAATTCTATTTATTTCAATGACTTAAGCCAGTTTACAAAAAAGATACAACTTAATTGCATGGCTAACATAAAAAGAAAAATCTATATACATTGATATGTAATGCTAGTATATATATCGTATGGCTCATTCAGCCAGCCACCATGGTTTAAGAATAATAAAATAAATTCTGCGATGCAGAGCACCTGAGTCAGTATAAGTAAAAATCTAAACACTAAAATAAAAAATAAAAATTAGATCTCTCTTTATAGAGCTAAATCCAGGGCGCTAAGCCATTGCAGCCCAGCTTTACTTGAGCTATGCAGACCGGCCAATCCTTCGGGGAAGGCACTCAGTGGGCACTCTTCGACTATGTGTTCCATAGTTTGATACTCTGCTCCGCAGTCGCATGACTGGTCTTGTGTCATTCCCCATTTGTGCTTCCAATAATTACATCTTCCCACTCCAGTGCGGAAACGATTGAGTATAGTCCACTGCTTCCGAGGAAGATTCATACCACCTACCGCTACGGTCGGGTCATCTATCAGGAAATGGTTCCGACCTTGAAAAGCGTCCCAGGAGGAAGTCCAGTTTGTATGGATGGTGAAGTTCGAGTCCATCAACTGGGAGGCTGTTCGTAGAGGTGGTTTTCGGGACCTCAATCGGCCCGCATTCTGGGGTAGGTAATCATGGATGGGCAGCTGTGGAGCAGATAAGATCTTTGTGTATTCCCTAATGAGTGCATCCCTTCGTCTTATTTCAGGAGGAGCGATATTACACAGCACCGGGAGCCAGGGTACAGGAGTTGCCATGAGTGTACCACTAATGGCTTTCATCGTCCTGTTTAGCTGGACGTCGATCTCTCTAACGTGCACACTATTTAACCACACGGGAGCACAGTACTCAGCAGTTGAATATACCAATGATAGAGCAGTTGTTCGCAGAACTTGTGCGTTAGCTCCCCATGTGGAGCCAGCAAGGTGATGGACAATGTTAGTCCTGGTTCTCACCTTAGCTGCCGTTTTTTGTAAGTGGCTTTTGAACGTGAGAGACCGATCTAAAGTGACTCCCAGATACTGTGGGTGGTCATTATGTTTCAACTCAACACCGTTGAATACGATTTTCAGCTTTTGGTTGGCCAGTCTATTATTCAAGTGGAAGCAAGCAACCTCAGTTTTTGTTAGGTTTGGATTTAGCTTCCAGGCTTCAAAATATTCACCGAGGGTCGTGAGGTCATTTGTTAGTGTTTCCTCAGCTTGTCGAAAATGCTGGTGTTGGTATGCCAATGCAATATCATCTGCATATATAAACTTTAAGGACCGAGTTACAGGAATGTCGGCAGTATACACATTAAAGAGCAGTGGGGCGAGCACTGACCCTTGTGGCAGGCCATCCTTTAGTTGCCTAAACGTACTTTCTCTGCGTCCCAGATATACTTTTATCATCCTATTGGAGAGCATTGAGTTGAGGAGACGCAACAAGAAAGGGCAAGGAATAAGGTCGTAAAATTTAACTAGGAGGCCTTTTCTCCAGACAGTGTCATATGCTGCAGTCAGATCTAAAAAAGCCATGGAGGTTTTCAGTCTTCGCTCAAACCCATCCTCAATGAAAGAAGTCAGAGCTAAAACCTGGTCACAACAGTTGCGACCAGGCCTAAATCCAGCTTGTTCGACAGGGATGCTGGCATTGAGAATAGGGAGGATTCTGTTATAAATCAACCTCTCTAGCAGCTTATAACAAACACTTAAAAGAGCTATAGGCCGATAACTTTCAGGCAGTTTTGGATCCTTTCCGGCTTCAGGATAGCTATGATCTTGGATTTTCTAAATATCCCAGGCATGTCGCCGGTTTTCAGAGTGGTGTTAAAAACTTCCAGAAGCCACTGTCTAGCCTTGTTACCCGAGTGTTTTATAAACTCCGGGAAAATGTCATCCAGACCTGCTGCTTTGCCAATTGGCATCGCATCAATCGCCACTTCCAGCTCGTCGTAAGTGAAGGGTCTAGAGACTTCCAAGGGTGCTTGCCGACTCTCCTTTATCTCATTAAGCTTGAAATTAATTTTTCTGTCTGCAGACGTACGCACAGGTTTTGAAAGTACGGAGAGGCGTTTTGCAATTTCACGAGGGCTAGGCTGTGAGGCATCGTGTTTTTCACTTGATTTACCAGTGGAGAGTTTCCTGAGTAGAGACCAAGCTTTCCGACTACTTTTGGTGAAGTTCAGGTTCTCGACAGTTTTCACCCACTTCTCTCTCCTGGAGTTGTCGAGAGAGTTAAGTAGTTGGTCAGCTACATCTCTGTCAGCAGTGTCTGTAAACTCACTGTAAAGATCTTCGCACTCTCTGCTCCATCCTGGTATGTATTCTTTTCTAAAACCTCTTGGGATTGTCGCCTTAGCGGAAGACAGGACAAGACGTGTGAACCGATCATAGTTTTTTATTTTAGAGGGGATGAACCTGATGCCGCTATCAAGCCTTGATGAGAAGGCCTCCCACTCAGCTTTATTAAAGTTCCATCTAGGCCGAGGAAAAGATCTCTCTAGTGGAATTTGCATTCCCACTGATATTATTACAGGCCTGTGCTGAGAGTGGGGAATGCACCTAGGACCATCCTGGAAGTAGGCACGGGTGTTGCTGATGGTTCACGGGAGCAAAAGCACAAGTCTGGAGAGTACCCACGCCGCCATCGGGCTGAATGGAAGGTGTGTGGGTCCTTGGCATTATATACCAAGAAAAGGTTGTTATTTTCAGCCCAGCTTGAAAGACGAGTGCCGTTTTCATCATCGGACGAGTATCCCCACTGGGTATGATGACTGTTGAAGTCACCTACATATACCACAGGATGTTCAAAAGTTGGGAGAACTGTGTCGCATTTTTTAAAATTTAGAGAAAAATTATTTCTCTAAGTTTTAAAAGTGGTGCACGGATTTTGAATACCCCCTTATTTTATTATACATTTAAGTCAAATAACCTATTTCACATTCTTTTCAGGCCTCATCAATTTTATTTTATTTTATTTTAATTTAATTTCCATATTTTTAATTTTAAAATTCCAATTTTATTTCATTTTAATTCTATTTATTTCAATGACTTAAGCCAGTTTACAAAAAAGATACAACTTAATTGCATGGCTAACATAAAAAGAAAAATCTATATACATTGATATGTAATGCTAGTACATAATGTACATTAATAATAACAATTGAATTCAAAATGAAGATTTTATTCTCTAACAGTTGTAACTTGGATTTTAATGACTTTATTAATCAACTGTTTCTTCGATATTCTCACAAATAATAATTTGATAATATAAGCCCACATAAAAACATAAAAATACAAATGTTACGTATCCCCACAGTACACTTACGTTATTATAATGTTCAAAGGACTTATTCGGACAGAATCATGAATACTAAAGATGGTCATAACTATGGCTGTCATGTGTTAAGTGACATTTATTTAATTAACTTAAGAAATATACTTCGCTCTTGTCTATTTTATTTTACTTACAAAATGGTTTTAGTAAGAGACTATAAAGTGTAACGCAGAAAATGTAAGGGATAACTCTGGAAAGGCGTCCTACTTAATTGTGCAACGCTTTGGAAGTTTCAAGTACGAAACTTTAGAGACTTATCTCAAGTTTTAGTACACTCCTATCAAACAAAGGAATGTTTGAACAATCTATTACACTTAAACCAGAACTATTTTTAAACCTTGTTATTAGTTCTTGGTTCATGATCTACTGTTTCATCTACACGCCGAAACTTATTTATAACCAGGATTTAATTAAAGTCGATTAGTTCTATTGTTCAATTATGTAAATCTTGTTAATTAAACATGTCTCTAAAGGAAATATAAAACTTAACTTAATAAATTACTTCAATATAGTTTATGTTTACGACACTTACGGTTTGTTCCAAAAGAAATTAATAATTATTTGTTTAATTATTGCCACACGAGCATGTTGCAAATAAAATAATCCTCCATTGTTGCAATCTTTTGGACGTCAATGTGAAAAAAGTGAGCAAAGCTTTTCAAACTTTCATTCACTGAATGAAATAACTGATATCACTGATTGATATGACAGATTTTGTCCCTAATCTCAGACTCCGCAATGTATGCGCTGTCTTTGACTGCCTATTACGGCTGAACTACCCATCAGTGAACCCTCGCCAGGTTGAATCTGTCTTCACTTCCTTCTACCAAGAGCTTCACAATGTGGTAGAATCGAATTCCCAGCTAATGCGGATTGTACCAAGAAAAGTTCCACGTTGGTTTTCCTCTGAGCTGATTTAATTAATAATTCTTAAGGAAACAGTTCATTGATAATTTAAGATGTCATCGAACCCAAACTTATGGACCGAGTTTTCTAGACTGAGACATATCTGCAACGAACTAACCTCGTTATGCTGTAATAATTTCATCAATAACGTTGACAACTCATTTTCGTCCTCATCAAAGAATAATTTCATCAAAGAATCGTCATGAAAGAATAATTTCATAAAATTACTAGATATTTCTGGGGTTCCTTAGTTCACTAAAGAGTCACAAAAACCTATTACCAAGCAAGTTTATAAACAAAGGCCATTATTACTGAAGATCCCGAAGAAGTCTCAAATCTCTTTGCTTCCTTCTTTTCCTCAATCTTTAAAAACCTCGAAAATCAGCCTCCGAAATATGAAAGCAAGACTGGAGACTCCCTCTCTTCCTGGTACATATCTTCACTTGAAGTCCAAAAGAAGTTCGAAGCTGTCGACTACTCGAAGGTTGCACAACCTGAAAGCACTCCTCCACTAGTCATAAAACACTGCAGTTCTGTTTTTGCCAGAATCTTAGTGGTATTTTTTAACTGTTTCTTTGCCTCATTCATTTCCCCTTTCAGGAATCATATGATAGTCCCCATTTACAAGTCGGGAGACCGCAGTGTTACCGTAGGACCGCAGGACTATTGCCCTATGGTCCTTCTTTCTATCATCGGTAAAACTTTTGAAAGAATAAAGTTGGATACTTTATCCTTTGAGCTAAGTAAACATATTGTCTCTCACCAACATGGGTTCAAAAATGGGTAGGTCAACAGCGACCAACTTAGTCTTTTTCCAGGATTTTGTCACTTCGT
The DNA here is from genome assembly GCA_030545055.2 of Neoaliturus tenellus. Classification (NCBI taxonomy): domain Eukaryota; kingdom Metazoa; phylum Arthropoda; class Insecta; order Hemiptera; family Cicadellidae; genus Neoaliturus; species Neoaliturus tenellus. Next base: position 17,052 of record JAQYXR010001293.1, on the reverse strand, counting down.
CATTCTCTAAGGGCCTACAAGTTGACTGGATCTACTTAAATTTCGCAAAAGCCTTCGGCAGGGTGAGTCATCAATATCTAAATCTTAAACTGGAAGAATACGGTTTGACTGCTCTTCTTCTCTGATGCATACGTTCCTATCTCTCTGATCGTTCCCTAGTTGTGAGATACATGTCTTTTTTTATAGCTATGTACCTTTTCTAAGACCCGTAGTACTTCGGTCTTTAAGTACATAACATCCCCAGTGATTCTTGTTACCTGTCAATTAAAATGACATGTCCTTTACGCACTTACATTCACTAAGTAGAATATTTTGATTCTTCTAAAAATCAATTGCAATTCACTTATTGTTTACTTTACTTTAAATTAAAACAGTGACATGATATGAAAAATAAAAGTAAAACATAATGTAAAATTTAAACGAAATGGCCAGTGTCTCGGAAATCTGACAACATAAACACAGGGTTAGGTCCGGCCATAACAGGTACAGTAGTGACGCCAGATAAGATAACGCCTGATCACCAAACCAGATATTCTGCGCTCACAATGTGGATGTTTTCTATGCGTCTATGACTTCCTGTATAGTATATAAATATAATCTATTAGATTTACTCTCCAACTCATTTAGTTTTTGGACGAATGTAATCAAGCCATGAACTCGATAGTTTTGTACATCCCTTGCTTTGCAATAGACTGATCTTAAAAGATAATTATTTTTCTGATTATCTTAAAAATTTTGTTAGGCTTGGAAATTTGACATCAGCTTTAATAATTACCCTAATAATAAGTACCATTTTTCGACATAATTTGTAGAAACAAGATCAACAATTGTTGCCAAAGTTTTAATCTTAACAGGACAAATAAAGTGTGGTAGAGCAGTAAAAGCAAGAGAGGCTGGACAAATATATCAGATGCACAAAAGATAGCTATATAAACAATTTTTCATTTTGTTTATTAATTCAAGCAAAACAAAATAATAAAAAATACCTAAATTGCTTTTAGTCTTTATAATAATTGATAGTATTGCTATGTATATATATATATATATATATATATAAGTTCTGTAAAGTTGATAGCAACGAGCACTGTAATGGTTGACATTGATGGAGAGTGTTTTGAGCAATCCGTTAAAGCTGTTTAGATAACGTCAACATCTAATTCAACCGACACCTTAACTTAAATAAGCTTTGCGAGTAACATAACTTTCACCCTTGCTACACCAACTATTAACAACTAGTAACAGGTGAGGTTGAAATATGTTTTAAGAATCTTTAGATAAAGTGACTATTTTTTGACACTATAGTAAAACTTAAGATGAATACCAAGATGAATAGAATATGTTACTTAAATAACTATTCTATTATCTATTATAGAAATATTCACAATGATGGAAAACAGCCAGTTTGATATTCTGGATATACATGACAGAAACAGGAAAAAAGGTTACTTAAAATTCATAAATCTACTGTAAATAAATATAAGCGTGTCAAGTGGGTAAAATTAACAATAATTTACAGAAATTTAAATTAATTTCAAGGCTAAGAAAGATTGGCAAGTCTTTTATGTAATGAATAAATAATAAATAAATATATAAATTAATTAGTTAATTAAGTTAGGGTTTGACATATTTAAAAATACGTCTTTTTACAATAACACTTTAACACTCTGAGATTGGTAAATACTAATGAGGTTGATTTTCTCTAAGGAATATTATTTGAATACGTTTTCACATCTAAATGATCCTCAAGTTAGACAAACAATACCAAATTTAGTTAATTTGGACCATAATCAAACAATGATGTTCCTCGATGTAATAGGTCAGTGCTAATTATATCAACTGGTAACTTAATAGGCCTACCTTAATATTTCTCTAGAGACCGTCACAAATGTTAATTTTTTCTTTTCACAATTCTGCCAAGACTTTCTTGTATTTTGTTCCATTCAAAATAATCATAGAATAATTCCGACTGTTATTATGTAGTTTTTTTATGAATTTTCCACCAGTTCTTATGCAGAGTATAAGGTAAGCCTGTGCCAATTTAACTAAAACTATTAAAAAAAATTAGAAAGATAGTAAAAAGTTTAGAATTTGGTATTAAATTATCTACTTACATCCACTCATTTTAGTAAAACTAGTCTACTGGTTACTCGAAATCGAGCAATCTATTTTGATACAATACAAAAGTAACATTTAGTTCTAAATCAATGAAATCTGGCCAATCCAATATTGCGAATATCAGTAATCACAAAAAACTACACAGATTTACACCTGTACATTAACAGATGTTTAAAATGTTCAACCCAAGCCCAATTTTATTGTAATGGGAAAAATTCAAATTTAATTTGTGTATAGCGCCCTTATTTTATGTCAGATTTTCATCAATTTTTGGCGGAAACAACTCAATTGCAGACCAAGCCCCCTATCCATCGACACAAAAAACTTGAATATCGGTTGAAAGTTGTAGGAGGAGATCTCAACACAAAAAAACCGTTAGCGTATTAAATAAGTATACATAATAAGTTTTCTTTATTTTTTTTTATTTCCATGCTATTTTTGATTTTTGATTCTTTACAAAACTTTTGGTTTTGCTAGTTAATTTAAACAGCTTAATTAAATTTTATATGTTTTTTCCAGTAGGCGTTTTTGTAGTAAATAATATTTTATTACAATCACAATGGCAGCACAACCACACACAAAATTTTATGCTATTCTATTGGAATAGTATATTTTATTACAAGCAGTGAAAGTGGCATTTTCCAGTGCGCGCTCAAGTTTAAACGTGTTATCTTGAAATTTATCTATAATGGGTTTACCATGCGTAAAAGAGGGGAGGAATTTAGCTCTCAATGTAAGTCTGGGCACTTAAGAGACAATAAAAATGAATATGATCAATATAATTTTCTCCTTCATACAAGGGTAAGGTGGCAAGAAATTTAAATTTATGTTTTGTGATAACATTTGGTAATGAGAACTCACACGTGATCTCCTTAACTATATTAGCTACAGTTACGAGTGACGTCTCATGTTATTCGGAATAAAAATTGTTATAGTAAAAGATATATGTTTTACTTAAAATATATACATTTGATTTTCATTAATCACGAAATAAAAAAGAGGGACCACTATATCTAGCCGTATCATTTAGTAGGATGTGTTGAATGATAAAATAAATTTAAAAACACATTTAGTATTTTTTGTTGTATGTATTAAATTTTACTGCATTATTTGTTGATTTATGGACTACAAATAGGTATCTTTCATAAAGGAAATTCCATCATGAGTAATATGGTATGATATAGCTTAGGTGCGAATACGCAAATCAGTCAGGATTACCAAAACTTACATTTCAAATCGTCTCGCCCACCTCAAAGATTAACGCAGTGTACTTTCGTAGTCACCCTAAAAGTCCAGAACGACATTCTACTATTAAAGCCTCTCTAGAAGTACTCTAAAAGATCTTTACCAAAGCTGGGGTTAAAGGGGCTGCAAAGTTGGAATTAGGAATAAGTTGAAATTGTAACATAATTTACATGTAATTAAATTTACATGATTATACACATAATTAACGTTTGAATCTCTTCATCCACTATTAAACTCTTACCGAGGGAATATTATTTTTGCATTTTATTTTAAAATGTCAAATTGAGAACACATTTTGAGGTTATACGTCCAGGAAAAAAGAAGTACAGTCCAAGACTACTTGAACAAGTTTATGGAGTTCGTTAAAAACTTTACGTCTCTTTAGCAAAATTATCTTGAATTCAATGGGTGGTTGAATATCGATTTCAGCATTCTACTTAAAATTTCCCTCAAACTATCATCCATAAATTGCATTTATTAAAAAATTAATACCGTATTAAGAGTGTTATTACAATACATGGTCTCGAAATGTTGCTTCTTAAAAAGTACCTCCATTTTATAAATTAGATGTCTTCTCAGATGTCCTATTGTGTCAACCCCATACAAACTACTCTATATGTTTCCATATTAGATAGCCTAATTAGCTAATATGTCAAATTACTTTTTTTATTTGATATATAATTACCAAAGGTGATAAGCTTATTTTTCATTTAGCGTTCAAAATATTTATTTAAAGAAATTTGTGGGTAACATTTCCTTAAGTAACGTTCGGCAGAAGGCAATAAAGCCCTTGACTGGATATGAGTGGTGGTTTAGGCGCTTCCATTTACGGTTCAGCCCCATCTAGACCGCACGCCCTTCTGTTGGTTCTACCGTCCCTGACTATTAATGACCTCATTTCCGCGTGCTCATCGTAGTGGAGCCTCCGCTCAGTAGTGACAACTTGCGGCCCATTGTCATCAGAGGCAGAATAACAGCTTAAGTCTGTAGAGGATAGAGAGAGGTAAATGTCTAAAGATAAAAAAGTTGTAGGTCTTTAAATGTATCAGTTTAAAATGAATCTTAAATATGCATATCTTCAGAATTTATAAGTATCTAGAAAATCACGTAAAAACTTATTTTAACCAACTTGAAAACGGCAGAACGTATTCATCGATTCCTAAGAAAATATACTTTTTTAGCTTTATAATGTTTGTGTTAACACTTTACAAATTTCATTCGTCACTTACCTAGAAACTGTTGTAAAGTATAATAAATTTGCATATTTATTTACAAAGACTAATCTAAAAATATTGAGAGCAGCAATATGCATGAAATACAATGTAGTATGCAGCAATATGGCATCGAAAATTAATCTGGAATAATTTTTTTTAACTAATAAAATGTTTCCACTTATTAACAATCAATATCTACCTAAATCTACCCACATTGTAGGAGTAGTATAAACATGCCACTTCGTAAAAAAATTGTAAAACCCGAAATAGAAGGATAATAGTATTCCTATATTTCATTATGAGTACCAAAAGTGGCATTTCCAGTGGCATTTTCGCGCGGTGCGCGCAGAAGTTTCGTGGCGAAGCCGAGTACTTGAATAATTGGTGCAAGTGGCGGAAACTCATGCGTAGCAATGGCAGGATTGCGTGGAAGTTGACGGGATCGGTCGATTTTATGAGAGTTGCACCTTGGTCAACACTGAGTTTTCATCAATTTATTACTGTTTACTGTGTGTGCCACTACGGCTTTGAAATCTAAAAAATAATCATATTTTCAATCCAAAATGTCAATTAAATTCATTTTAATGATGCCATATAATTTTTTCACCAGTCTTTATTTTAACTGTCCAAAAAAGTGGGCAATGGGCATAAAAATAGGTTAATAGCCGATAATTTTAATACTTCATCTATTAATTAAATTTAATAATTACTAACGTAAATAAACATAAGAGATTGTTAACAAGGTTTTAATCAGTTTGAATCGTGGTTAATAAATTAATATTCTTTAAAATGGGTGAATTATTTATTATCTATACAATATCACACACATAGCTGCTATACCTAAGCACCAGCAATTATATATCAAGTAACATCGTAAAGAGTTCAAATATGTTGTTAACTATTTTACCTACTTTTATCATTTTCAATACCAATAATTTCATTAAAATCCTAAAGTACTTTAATAAAATAAAACCATGTGTTGAATGGACGAAAGTTTTCTTTTTTGTTTAAGGAATTTTCTTTACTGTAGTAAACTAATTACGAGTAAAATAATGTTTAATAATTAACTAGCGGTGAAACAAAATCTATTAGCTGAAAGAACTCTAATTGCATTCCCACACATGCTATTGACGCTCCAACGCAGGAGCCTCTACATTCAGGTGCCGATGTGCCATAGATATGGTCCATTAACCCTAATGGCGAGTGTAACTTGCCTGATCAAAGGCTCGTGTAGTGTGAACAACAAACATACCATTTTTCTCAACGTATAAGGGGCCTTAAACACAATTTTGCAAATAAATACTGACATCTTAAAATTTTGGAAAGTTATAACAACGAAACCTGTACCATATATCAAAATCGATAGTAATTTTACTTATCAAAATACAGAACATTGTATTATGATAAAATGTGATGGTGGCACGCGATTTACAAGTTGATGAAATATTATATACTTTTTATTTTTTTTATAACAGCTATTTAAAATTTTTGAAAAAGTGTTATTATTATCATTATTATTTAAAACTACATTCAGTATAGTATTCAACAATTAATAGTCCTGAAGGAAACATACCAATTTCGGGCTGAGATAAATTTTTGCAAAAGTGGAAGCCGGGTGAGAATAAATTGATTAAACAAAAAAATTTTGACTTTTAAGAGGAGTAAATTTAAATTTTCATCATGAAGTAACAAAGCAAAATAACCGTTTAAATTAAGTTATCTTAAAATGGAAGAAACGTCCTTTATACTAACGTAAAAGCCAGCTGTCCTTATAACACTAATTACACAAAAATTAATTAAAAACGTATTTAGGGACTGAAAAATTGATCTTAGTGGACAGAAAATAGTAAGGTCTAGGCCTAAATACAAATGTTTACAACATTTTTTGCAGTTTCAGTACCAAACAGAAAAGTGTTACAGTGATAAGTCAAAAGTTTTATTGGCTTTACGTCTTTATTTGCCCTCAGGTGTATTCTAAAATTATCCATTACAGTAAAGATCGATGAAAAATATATTTTCCCTTCAAAAATTAATGTAACTATTTCCAAAATGTTATTTATTCATTTATAAGTTTTGATAATTAATAATTGATAAATAATAATTGAAAAAGTCTGAATAATAATTGATCTAATAACCAATATAGCCATTTATTGTGTATTATCGTCTTTGGTTGATGATGGCAGTGTTAATATGACATGTGTTGTTAGGTAATATTCTAAATGCTATTATACGCCTGAAGGGTACAAAGCCGTATTGGCTATAAAAATCAAGAGTAAAATTCGAAAAATATATTCGTAAATAGTAATGTTTTATTTTTTTTATTATTGATAGCTGTATAGTAGCTTGGAAAATATTTATTTTGATTAGCCTTATAAATTTAACGTAAGAATAACAACCTTCCCATCTTGTAATTTTCTAAGGTGTAAAAGTAGGAAAAAAAGAACGTGTAATTACATGATCTATAATCGACGAACCAAAATTTCAATTACACTCCATCTTTATTTTTTAACCATATTTCAACCATCTCAAAAACAAAAAAGTAAAAAAGCGAACTAGAAGGGTTGTAAGACGAAATGTCGTTGTCAAAGGCACAATAATATAGTTAAATCATTTGTAAGGAATTTTGACTAAAAACATTTATTACGTGAATAAATGTGATAAATGTAATAATTTATCGAAATTTAATTTTAACTGGCCCTTCTGAGTACAAATTGGTTTACTAATCATTACAATATATATACAACATTGACTGTTATTACATTTAACTTTATGTTGGTATCAACTGAGTTTGTTGTAATTTACAATATAAAAAAAAATTGTTTAATATAAATTGTATCTAATAAACAAATGTAACTTTGGCTTGATATAATATAATAATCATTATGTGAAAATCATTAATAAAGCCTACGTCTGTCTGAGAAAGCAGTTGTTTTCGCACTCGATAAGAGTCGCAAAACAGGTGATTTCAGTATTAATTTTACTTTGCACAACCTAAATTTACTTTGCACCCTGTTTATTTACTTTTTGCACACAGATGTTTAAACTTCAGACAAAAAACAAAAAACCAGTGCATTAGCCAGCAAGGTAACGTTGTTTAAGCAGAAATTAGGTCGGCAGCACTGGTATAAACATCTGAACTATTATATATATATATATATATATATATATATATATATATATATATATATATATCTGGATATAAACATCTGACCGGTCCTTGTCGTCGTTTTCGATCGAGAACCGACATACACATAACCTACAAAACAGCTTAAGGTAAGACTGTGTATCTTGTACTCTAAAACAAACACTGTTTGTACGAGAATTTTTTTTCTCTAAAAGGCTTTTTATTTTTATTTTATTTTATTTTTTTATATGGTGGTTTTGGCCACGATAAATCGACTGGAGCTGGTCCCATGGTTGGGAAAATCCTGTTTCGTCCAAGAGCAATTCAAAGTTCCTATGTTATCCTTATGGAGATAAGTATTTTTATAACTAGTAAATTGAACAGAAAAATCAGTTGTTAATTGCATATATAAACATGTGTGTTACACATTTAAACCGTGAATAAATAAAATTATGCCAAAGTGTACATATTGGCCTAGCGAGTGAGCGAATCGAACGTTCTTATAAAAAGAAAGAGGGCGAGTGAGCGGAGCGAACGAGCTTTGTCTAAGAAAGGAGAGTGAAGATTGATAATTCTACCGAGCATAAGCTCGGTCCCCCTGGTACTTGAGCGTAAAATTAACAAGTATGACAGTCGTTGTTAAGTGACTTATTCACCCTGAAAAGCTTGCGGAGACTGCTAAAACAGTGTCGTTCAATCTCCTACTTCGAAAATTCGATAAAGCCTAACATCGAAATCATAGCCCTTAACTTAAAAAATAAAGCAGCGAAACAAAATCTATTAGCTGAAAGATCTCTAATCGCATTTTCACACATGCTAGTGACATCCCAACGCGGAAGCTTGTTGAACTTTTCTTTGAAATTTAATATGTTTGGTCATACATTTTTAGTAATGTATGACCAACCGTTTTAAATGTATCATATAGGTTATAATATTTATAATGTAGATAATACATATTTGGCAGTGGTAGGAAAAATATATTAGCCTATACAACTGGTGCGCAAAGTACCTTCACTGCACTCGAGAGAAACTGTTCCATCATTTCATTCCTAAGTAAACATTTCTTTTGAGTGAAGCAGAATTGCACTTTTCACATTTGTGGCATAAATAACTAACATAAATAACTGAATCTTGCGGATTCAGACTGACACTCTCTGTTCGTATATATAAAACTTGAAAGTAAGTGGTACATTTTTAACTAAAGCTACGGAAATCTATATTGATAATCTTTAATTAGTAGTATAAAAGTGCTGGTTTTATTATTTTGTGTATCGTTTTAAATAATTGCCGTGATTAAAATTCAAGATTGGCTCATTTAATTTTTGTGCGATAAAACAGGCTAAGGAGAGGCCGCGTTTGCACGTTTGTGTCGTCACTTCAACTCATAAGTGGTAGTGACCTTAGCGTTAGCTAAGGTCAGTAGCTAATATATAGCAGCGTAAGTACTGCTAATGAAGTACTTACTCAAATTATGAGTTGGTCAAATAGACAACTTTGACATTGTAACAAGAATTTGCAAGTTTACTTGTAATACAGTGTGAAGATACAGTGTGTATCTTCACACTGTAATGATGTTCCATCTTGTTAAGGTAATGTAGACTTGCCACATTTATGCGGTTGTCGCCGTAATTTCACTACTAACATAATCTACTAAAAATTAATACAGTATTTTCTTTGTTTATCGAATTTTATTTTTTAGTTCTATAAAAAGCCTGCGTACTAGAACTAGTTTTATGTTTTTCAGTGATTATTTTTACGCTGGATTAAATATCTTTTTAATTTTTGTTAAGGATTTCTTATTTTTACAATTGTTTTGAACTAAAGTTTTATTGAAACCAATGACTGTTACTATAGTAAGAACTATTTGAGGTTTTTATAATATGAGGTCTATAATATGTACAAAATTTAAGACATCAATATGCCATAATAGTGATTAAAATATGTTAAAACTTATGACTAACAATATTTTGTTAAATTCGATTAAGTCCTCTCGTTCTAAAGTTACAGCGTATATAGAAAATCCTTAAATATTCAGTGAACTAATCTCAACCCTTTTTTTATGAGGTTAAATGGATAATTGTCGGTATTCAGATTTTTCCCGGGGGTCTCAGGCCAAAAGCCACCTATATGCAAACTTTCAAGTTTCTAGTTCAATTGGAAGTTGACTGGAGTTTTGATTCTTTTTTAGATAATGTATTGAGTTCAACAAACCAAGACGAATTTTTAATAAGGGAATAATAAAGAAAATAATTAAGTTATTGATAAACAAAAATGGATATTTTTTATTACTGTTAATTTTAAAACGTCACGAGTCGTTGCCCGACGATGAAGGTTTAAAGCGCAATTCGGGGCGAGTTTTTGTTTGTGTATTTTAGACAGTAGGAATCAAACATAGTAATTATGTAAAAATGTAATTTTTAAATTGCTATGCTCTTTCAATTAATCAGCTGTTTTACATAATTAAGTATCTTTAGGTATATGCCTAGTAAAAAAAAAAATTACAATCAAAACGTATTGAACTACTAAGTCTTTGAAACACCATCTATAAAACTGTATAGTTAAAATATTATATACTTCCTAATTTTAAATGTATAAGTTTTTAAACCAAATCCTTCTGGAGCGATTGCTCTTCTACTGTTTTAGAGTAAATACCTTGTGTGTCTACAAACAGTTGATTGTAAGTCTGTCAAATACATTCACTACAAACGTTTACAAAATGTACATTATTTTAATTGAAGAAAGTAAGACAACGTTAAAGGAAATGCAATCACTAATATAAAAAGTTTAGCTTTTATTTAGTACGAACTGCAAATCGGTCCAGTAGAAGTCTCAGGCAAACTGTCTGAAGTCTGTTAAGTAAAAAAGTTGACTTTTTCCATGTTAAATCTCCATAAGAAAAGTTTATTTTTAATTCTTATGCTATTAAAACTTGCTGATATAGACACAAAGTGTTTGTTTTGGTACAACCCCCATGTAAATCGGCTCAGTAGAAGTCTCAGACGAACTGTCAAAAGGTGTTTTTAACTTAGTGTTATATATATTATCATAACTGTTACGTTAAATTTGAGGCTCAGAAGTTGGCAAGAGGTCTCTCTGGTATGTGTCATGGTACAGAAACACGATAAATTATATAATTTAAATTATAATCACATTTTTTATCTCAGGAGTGTTCCACTAAAAACATGAGCATAAAATTGTCTGCAAATCTTTAGTTAAGAAACTTTTTTAGTAGTGCAGATAATGTTACACGTTATTTGTTTGATTTATAAATTTACTTTAAAACTTCACTTTGCATTACACCTTAACATTTAAAACATATTCCAATATCTTAGACTATTTATGCAGTAAGTTGTTTTTTCTTAGTTTTAGAAATTCTTTTGTAAAGAAGTGTAAACATAAGTAGGAATATATTAGTAAATGGTCAAATCATTATTTTTAGCCGTTGGGACTCAGGACAGATATAAATTTTATATGTTCTTATTTTTGTAAAATAATGGGTGTTTGTTAAAACACATAATTTTATTATTCATGAATAAGAAAACATTATCACGAAATTTGTGGGCACTACAAAATATTTAAACAGTTATGGGTTCTCATACATAACATGAGGCCCTAGTTGTTGTTTTAGAATCACTTTTAAATTATTTCTGGAAAATTAAGCACCAATCTGAAGAAAATTCAATTGCCTATCTCAACATACAATATTGTTAGGTATATTCTCACATTAGAATTTTCAGCGTTGATTGTTTTTTGCAAATAGTAGAGCTTTTTATTAAATTTGAATACATTGAAATGTAGTTTAAAGTCACACTATCACATTTAAAACAAAGCTTAAAACTTAAAAAAAAAATTAATAAAATCCTTTAGCTTTTAATGTGTTCCTTTAAATTATGTTTGAAACAAAACTCTACTTCAAGCGTAATACTACGTTGACGTAGTTAACAAGATATCTTGCCTGATAAACTTGCACGTATTTCAATTTAGAAGTGTTATTGCTTTGCTAACAACGTAATAATTTACCTCGATAGGTTTGTTGAGGTGGTTTAAGAGTCTTAGTAGGAAAATTTAGATTTTCAACTATACTTAATGCCATGTATCAAGGATGTGAAATTTTGTTTCAATTTAAAATTAACAAAGTTATTTTATCTTTTATTAATTTTAAGTATTTTGTAAAAAGTAAATGGCTTATTTTTTCTTTTAAATTAAAAGAACGCTGATTATTTTTATCTTTAAAGTACAAATTGTTATATTTTTTATATAATGGAAGTATTAAAAAAAAATCATGTTATATTTTGCGTATGGGATTTTAAAATGTACTCTGCTACCGAGTTTACTTTTACTTCATAGCTGTGGGGATCGCATGATGTTATCAATGACGACAGTAAAAATGTGTACAATAAGAAAAGCATTAAGAGAATATTTAAAGTTTTGAAAAGCATTAAGAGAATATTTAAAGTTTTTTAAATAAAACATGTAATGAAAAAAATGCAAATTACATTAAATAATATATATTAATTTTTTATAAATATGAAACATCAATTCTTAATACTCAGAAATCTATATTTCATGTAAAAACATATTTGAAATCCAATCATTTTGTACCATTTTACTCTGTAGAATTATCGTAAAGTATATACTAAGTGACTAAGTGGAAAATGCATCATAATTTTGGATAAGTATAATAAGTATATAAATTACACAATCAGACTGTCGGTAAGAAAATTACTCTCATTATTAAATATATAATTGAAGTTTCCCATAATTTATTAGTAAAAGAAAAACTATGTAAAGTCTATAAAATTAAAAGCCATAGGTATTTTTGTTACTATAGAACGAGCTACCAATAACATTTTAAACTCGTGAGCCAGTCAATAAATGATGCTTGATAACATCTTAAACAAAACTTCATAACCAAAAATGACGTTTGATTAAAAACCATGAGATAACATATATTTAGTGTGTTACCTAAGAGAACTCAGCCATAAAAATTAATACAAATATCTTAAATAGAATAAAACTTTCAAACTTTGTCAGATTAAATTATAGGATTTTGGCATAGATTAAAACTTTTGAACAACTACTTTAATGCAATATTGCCTCTAGGGAAGTTTTTAATATTCATAAGCACGCTTCAGTGAAGATTTCGAATATTAATATTATTCATTTAATATTAAGTGATTTTTATTTAAGGTACCTTAAATAAAAATTATTACTTAATAAAAAACAATATAATAGAACAACATTTAATGTTTATTAATAGAACAAAAGTTTAAACTTATAATTTTTAAAGGTACATTGGTTTGGAAAATAAAAAACTGATTGAAGTATAAAGAGTTCCCACCAGAAAACCAAATTAACGAATGAAGACAATTGACAGTTAAGTCAATAATATTTTTGAAGTTCCAAAAGCTATTGTGCCAAAAGTTAAAATGTTTATTTAAATTATTAATGTTAGGTTATAATGGCTAGTCAACGAGTTACCTATGATTAAAGCTGTTTTATTGGCAATCTACATTTATTGCCCGGATGTTCCCGACGATGCGGAGCACACCTTCTTCCGCTGCTCCCGTTGGGAAGGACCCCTCCTGGAGGCCACGCAGACTTTTGGTGTATTTTCGGTGGACTCGGTCTGCCAAAAGATCACTGTAACAGTCCGTCCGGGACATCTTCCTTACATAAAAGTCGACCGCTATGCGGCTCAGATCCCCTGGCTGGTCAAGTAGTGAGCGCAATGGGCTTAGACAAATTTAGACATGACCTGATGTAATGTAACAAACAATTCCAGGCTATATTCCTAAGAAGTAGAGGAGGTTTTTTAGTGGGTACTCCCGTTTTTTAGGGGAGTCCTATACTTCAGGCTGGCCCCATGTGTGTGTAATTCATTTTTCCTGCCTCTCCCTCAAAAAAAAACTTTGTTAAAACTTGTTTCGTCAAGATTGATCAAAGTCAATCTGTTTAATAAAAAATATTTTATTTTTAACAAATCATGTCAACATATAAAACCAAAGTAAATGTTTAATGTTAATGCATTATATTCAAGAAAACACATTATGCTCCATTGTAGAGTACGAAGTACTCTTAAAAAGTAGTTTTTTACAAGTTTATGGTGCAATAAAGATTTTTACTCATCTAATTTAGTAATGCACAATATTTTATATAAAAATGTCCTATTTTACGATATTTATTTATACTTATACAGTAACTAGGCTACATAAAATATGGTAAATAAACATGATTTGTGTTATATATTTTATTCGACGTATTGGATGTATTTACAATGTAAAGTATAAGTTAGGGTGGTAGACGTATTTTATGTCATCCTGTTCAATAGCACAAACAGGCTAATCTTGTCAACAAACATAACTTGTGTAATTCCAAGCAATAAAATAATCATCGGATAAGTTACCCCGCTTAGTATTTTTACATATATCTAGTAATTAAAATAAAGTAGGTTGTAGTGGCTATAAATTATTGGTGCTGTCTAAGGAAATAACAGTCCTTTTTAAGACAAAAAGAAGTCCTTTAAGGCACTGGTCTTAAAAAGTAACAAAGCTACACATCCTCCATAATCATTCTTCATTCATATTCGTCTTGATTGAAAAATATTATATCTTATTTTAAATGTAATTTACCGATTTAAGAGGTCACTTTTCAATCATTAGTTTCAGAATCATACGCAGTTTGTGCATTCACATTTATTATCCGGGACTATTCCCGCCTACTTTTATGCCGCGGCCGAGCTCAATATTGAATATTCCCCGCACTAACCTTATCAGTGACAGTGCACATTCATGGTGCATATCAGATAAAGCTGATCAAATTAACCAACTGAATGAAGTTTTAACTACCCTGTGTTGAAACTTAAATAACCGTGACTGGCCAATGACGTTTGAAATCTCATTAATAAGTAACTTCAATTAATTATTCTGTCATTTATAATGAACTAGGTTTTAATTTAAGTTTTAATTGAGTTTTAATTTAATATAAATAAGTATAAATCATTGCAGTAATTCATGTAAACGAGGTGGCCCGTGCGCAAATTGCGCATTTTATTATTCTGTATGAGTGAAACTCACCTACAGTACGTGAATGTTGATTATGAAGTGACAGAGATCAATTTTTGTTTACTATCTGGCTTTTATAATTCATCTGAAGGTAATCAGCTGTTAAATTACAATTCACATTAAAGAACTTGCAATAAAAGTTGGTCAACATTTTAAAGCGCCCTCTAGAAATAAATCAAAGGCAAGGGGGGGCGAAGCCCGAAACAATATGACCTTTTTAATTACGATTCGTCACTGCGGTATATCCTAAGCTTTAAAATGACACCTCAATCTTAAAAACTGGTTCAGTAGGTCGTTAGAAAAAGGGACGTAACAGACGAAACCCTTATAGAAATAAGAAGATAGATATCATAAACTCATAATAATTTTAGATTTAACATATGTTTAAATTAACAATTTACAAAAAACAAAAAAAAAAATTCGGGTTCTAAGTAAGGCAGTACAAATTATTTTTAAAATAAAGTTTTTTATGAGTTTTGACAGCATATGAAAGTCCGTTCCATAACACCTGAAGCCCATTCAATTTAACTACACTATAAAAACACTGAATTGCAATAAATTAAAATGATAGCGAAAATGTTATTTTTTATTAAGTAATTTAAACTTTGCAAGTGTCGAGGTTGTTACAACTAAAAAAAGTTTACCAAAAAAATTATGTCTTACAAATAATAGGTATGGCTTTAATCGACATGCAATTTATTATGTAAATAAGAAATGAAATGAATTTATTATATTCGAGCTGGAAGGTGTATGTGATTTTCACATTTAAAAGGTCATAGATAACAATAATAAATATGATAATAAATTACCATACTGTCAATCGTACACAAACATAAAAAAACTCTAAATATAGAAGAAAATTTTATGCTGTTAGAAAACGTGATGTTTTATTAAAATTATAATGTAAGACCACCTGTTAGTTTAAATATAATTATATAACTCTATTAGTATTATATTTTTAACACATTTTTTTCATTTTAAACAGCCCAAAAGGACATTCATAAGGGAAACAAGTTAGAATCATATAAAGTAAAACGGAAATATGGTTATGTTTACATTGGAGGGCTGTGAAGGGCAGAACAAACATCAGGAACGTTTCGAGAATATTTCAAACCATTATATTCCACAAAACTTATTGTATCATTCAGTGTGTTTTTTATTTCAAAGTAAACATAAGTCTGATATTTGAAAAAAAAAACATTACTTTGAAAAATATATACTACACAATAAAAATTTTACATTAAAATTTTTTAACTACTGTACCTTGATTTTCATTCAAGTGGTCCTATTCAACAATGGTTGAACTACCATTGTTTTTGAAACTCTGTCAAATTAATTATCAAGTTTAAATGCCAAGCTCTAAATCGTGTCTATTTGAATTAACAGCGTCCGGTAAAATACAGACATAAATTAGGCCTACATTACGTGAAAAAGTTAAATATCATATGAAAACAATCCTATTTAACTACAGATTTGATCTTTGCAAACTTTAGTAAGCAAAACGCTTTATGTACACAGGTTGTAATTTTTGCTCCTATCTCAATTCAGCTAATTTCTAGTGCCATCAAAGATTTTTAAGTCACTCTTTCACTTTACATATAATTTATAACTCTAAAGTTAGTATAATAAATACTTCAAAATGTTAAAACCCGGACACTTTATCTAGAAAGCTGTACTAGTACACAGATTGTATTCGTAAAAACAACAGTTTGTATTGTATCGTAGGAACTATGCAATATTTAATAACAACAACTCCCAGAATCCCATATCAGACATAACAAAGATACGAGAGTTGCGGAAACGTCCCCTGACTCCACGATACCGTGTGACAAAACAAGTCACTGGAGAGTCACTACGTAAGATATGAATAGTTAAAACTAAATTAGTGTATTATACAGAATAATTTTAAATCACAAATTCACCTTTAAAAAGGTTTACATAAGATGAATCAAAGTACAATTTTTCCGTAATCGTAAAGAAGTTTTTTTCCACCGACTAAAAGACAAAAGTAAATTGCCAATGTATTCACTTGCTCAATAAACAGTGAGAGTAAAGTAATTAAATATTAAAGTGATAAACGCACTGCCAATTTAAAAGGTCCCCTAGATATATTTTATTAGTTTAACATAGAACTCCGTGAACTATGTAACAAATTTAATATAATCAATCCGTTTTTATCAAAATTAGTTTAATTAGTAGTGATTTTAAGCTGAAGAGTGCTTGTAGACGGCAAAGGTTGTGATGTACATTACAAAATTTTTTCGTCCAATTAGTCGATCTCTTGCAATAC
>JAQYXR010001292.1:0-36109 GCA_030545055.2 Neoaliturus tenellus | reverse complement strand
AGTATGACGCTGACGACCCTGAGTACCACCGTGTCACTCACGCAACTTACGACCACATCGATGAGAAGCAGGCTTACGGCACACTGAGGTTCACCCGCCACTTCGGGCCGATGGTCTTCTATCTTGTATTGAGCAATAATATCGACAATCTGCTCCTTGAAAATTTAAAGACCGCAAGGTAAGATGTCCAGAGGCATACTTTAAAGATGTTCTGAGAGTTTTCATATGTGTGATGTAATATTACTAGGCAATTTAACTAATGTAAAATTTATCAACTAAACATAAGGTTTGGACTGTTCCTCGTCAAAACGTTAAAAATGCCACTGGCGTAGATACACCCAAAATAAAAATATAAAAAAATAGTTGCTGAAAAAATTTAGGCAAATCATTTATTGCTGTAGTATTTTGATAGTCTGTCATTTTTGTTCATTCAACAACACAAAACTCACTGTATCTAATCTTTATTTGATATAAAAAACAGGTTTAAGCTAGGGTTCCCAGACGTCCAGATTTACAGGCTTTAATACTTTTCTGGAGTTAAAAATATTTGCAAAAGTATAAATTTGGCTTCTAAATGCACATAAAGCAACACAGTGTTAACAGGTGTTTATGAGATTAAACTAGTAATTTAATCATTAGTTTAAATGTAGAATGGATTTGCAACTGAGTTTGTAGAAGTCAGTGGTTTCCGTTGGCAAATTGCAGTTTTGCAGGGTGATGAGATTTTAAAATCTTTTCTAGAATTTTTGGGGTTCAAAGAGATGGAAAGTGATTAAGAAAAAGAATAAAGGAAAAATATATTAATAAAGGAAACATGATGGTTAAAAAGTTGATATAGCATTGATTAGGCAAGTATGATACCCTTCATTGTTAAGTACATCCTAAAGGCCTATTTTCCCAGACGCGTCTCGTGCGTCTGACGCTCCGCGATGATCGCTCCGCGTCAATTGCTGCCCCTCTGCTTTACATTGTTTCAGGTTAGTCTATTTTCCCAGACGCGTCTATCGCTTCAGCCGCCAGCGTCTGTAACTGAGCCTCTAGCGTCTATCGCGGACCTCTACTCCTAGAGCAGACGGAGACGCAGTCGCTCGCGTCTATTGGAAGATTGGGTACACTAAATGAAGCCAACGTCAATTTTTGACACAATTCTCACAAGGAAAGCGATGCAAACCTTCGTCTAGATGCCTTCAATGTTATTTTGTAGGTACAACAGTAAAAAAAAAACAACAACTGTTCCTAATAATTAATGTGTCTATGTTTTTTTGCTACTTTTCCCAATTGCAATAACCAGGTTTGATAATTACAATGTATAAAAACTATATTCTGAAAATGCTGTTATTTATTATTTTTCCCAAACCAAAGTAAAAGGTTCAAAATCTTTTGATCCATGGGTTAAAATTTGCTTTCTTTTTATTACTAAAATGGAAGGAGGCTGAAATTTTGTGCATATAATTAACTTTTTACTACATGATTAAAACTTACCTTAAAGTTAGAGAGCAAGTTTTCTTCTTCAGTTATAGGGTATGGGTTTTTTTTATTCAAGGATGCCGTGTTCAACTCATTTTTAACTAAACCATAGATTATAAGCATACTACAAGGAGTACTCCTTCAGGAGTACTATGATTAAACCTAGCACGAGTTGAACTGTGTAAAATCAAGCCTGAAAAACTCAGAAAACTTGGAATCATCATCGTTTCTTTTAATATTTTATAATATCCCTCTTCAGATCTCTTTAAAAACATAGAAAGCATTTCTTCCCTGGGTTCACGCAGCATTTCTAAAATTTATTCGTCATATACTTCCTCGATCCGCTAATAAATCTTCACTATTTTTTTTTAATACCGGTACTCATTTTACAAACAGCACCAACACCACTCCTTTCGCCACCAAAGACTACTCTACTCACTGATCTTATAATCGCAACGAATAGACGCCTCTGGGAAAATAGACCCCAGCGATCGTCGCTGAGCGATCATCGCTCTAGCGATCATCGCGGAGCGACAGACGCACGAGACGCGTCTGGGAAAATAGGCCTTAATAGTTCATTGTTGGAACACACATTTAATACAGGTCTCTGTTTAACCCGTTCAATAAACCGCCGGTTAATCCGGCCATTTTGAAATCTGGCCGGTGGTCCGGTCCCGAGGTGGCCGGATTTGAGGGCTTCTACTATACATTGTCTAGGCATTGTGTATAATGATTCCATATATGCTGGATTATCAAGATTCTACTGTAATAGTATTCAATTAGTAAGGTACAATTAGAACATTCACAATATCTGTAAAAAATGTTTACAATTTAAAACATATTCAAAGATTCTTCTTTAAGAATAATATGTACAATTGTCTTTTATTATGTAAAAGGTACACAAGTGGAAAACGACTTTTACTCAGAATTACCATTTTGGCCACTGCTGGTGATTCACTGATTTATTTCGTCAGGTTGGAGGATGCAGCCGCTCTGGTTCAGCTCTACCACATTGTTCATCCCAGCGCAAAGTCAGCGGCAACCAAGCTTCAGCCTGGTCAAGAGATTGCATTTATTAAGGTAGCAGATTAGTTTTTAATTTTGGAAGTGACAGTTACAGTGGTTAAATGCAAGATTAAATTTTTTTATCAGAATTACTGTTCTATCAATATTAATCATCATATTTTCAAGTAAACAAATAATCAACCAATTTCATACTTTTTCTATTCATTTTAATAACTCTATAGTCTGATTGAAGAATTGAGGCTTCTACGGACGATATCGTTACCTGTTGGATGGCTTCTGGAAGGCGCCGTGTTTCTGAGTCGATGATGATGTTCGCTGACGTTTCGGAGACATTGCAGTCTTCCATCTTCAGGGTGATCCACGTAGTGTACACCACAGCACAAACTACTTGAATGACAGAGCGGTCCTTGGTCGAAGTTTATAACAACTTGCGTTTCTAGAATTCTCGGGGCCCGACTGGGATGCATTGTTTACTGTAGGCGACGAACGGGTTGGGGGTGGGGTTGTTGGCCTTTCCGGGGAAGGTATGCCGATGGCGGCGGTCTTAGCAGGTAGTTTTTGTTCTGCCGGTCCGGTCCTACATCCGCTCCGTCATTCAAGTAGTTTGTGCTGTGGTGTACACTACGTGGATCGCCCTGCAATGTCTCCAATGTGTCCAATGTGCAAGACTGCAATGTCTCCGAAACGTCGGCGAACATCATCATCGACTCAGAAACACGGCGCCTTCCAGAAGCCATCCCAACAGGTAACTCTATAGTCTGTTCAAAGTAAATTTAAATAGTATCTATAAGTAAAATATAGTGTCATAAAAATTTGTGCATGTTGAAATAATAAACGTCTTCCAAAACAACAGTACTTGATATTATTACACTTGATATTATTATACTTGATATTATACTGTCATTACAAAGAAGATGGTAAATACATATGTGAGATAGCTTTTAACATGTCATTGTTAATCTTACATATTTACCATCTATCTTCTTAATTCAATTAGGCTTTTGTCTGTTGCATCCCTTTTTTTCTCGACCTACTTAACCCATTTTAAAGATTGAGGTGTCATTTTAAAACTTATGATCCAGGGCATGTGCGAATGGCGATTACCTCTCCAAGTGTTCACTATATACTTTGCCAATGTCGGGCTCTTTTTTAGCAAAATGTAAGGTTTTGTTTAAAAATTTATTTTTAACCTAGAATTATTTATTATACATAAAAATTAGAAAAATATGAAGAACACAGAATAGTAATAGTGAGAAACATACTTGAGAAAAATTCCATGGGTTTTGGACAAAATTTGTAAATTTTACTCAAAAAAGTTTTATTATTTAAACAACGGGCCAAAAACACTGCATGTAAAATGTAAAAAAATCAAAACAGCCAAAATTCTCAAATTTGTTATAGTTTCAGAAAATGTATTACTTGTATCGGTGTAAATCACATAAAATAATTGACATGACTAAAACTAAAACTATGTACACGGCCACGGTCATACTTTATTCTGAAAAACTGTCACTGCTGGAACGTTGCCTCTTTCTGCCACCCCTTCTTAGGCCTCCAGAAGTGCTGCAGCTTAAGATAGCATTCTCTATGAACTCCACAGTTCCAGGATAGGTACCAAAATTGAGTTTTACCTTTTCTGCATACAGCACAAATACGTAGTTGAGTTCCCAACAACTTATCGATGCGATGGCCACATCAGGTCCATCACATGCAGACCCCGGGGTTGGTTGGTCTGGATCCTCAACAAGAGATTCAATAATACTTATGACAAAGTCTCTTCTTAACATGGGCACGTCAGTGTCATTACAATAATTATATAAGCATTGAACATAGCAATGTCTACAAATTGAAAAGGATAGGAGTTTGAAATTGAAAGGAGTTGTGATATGCAGATTTGTCACTGACATCCACTCCCCCCATGTATTGGTTGTACCTGTCAATAACTACTGGTTTCAACTCTTCCCTGTTAGTTTTCTTATTTTTTATTTTCATGATGTAAGCCTACCGAATCACTGTAGTTAAATAAATGGTTTAAATACCTCAACTGTCGTGTGATTCTAGCATAGTTAGATATTACTGCAGTTTCGACTCCAGGGGAATCTTCTTCAGGTGTCAAGGACTCAAAATTTCATTCAACTGAATTCGTCAAGTCATTAAAAATCAGAGAACACATTTACACGATACACGAACACTAGAGGTCTGCGGGTACCCGAAAATTCGGGTAACTCCGGGTATTAGCGTGAACCCGAGTGGTCGGGCGGGTTTGACACGTCACGGGCTTTATTCGGGCGGCTTTTATTTTAAGCCGGGTCGGGCGGGTATCTAATGCCCGAATTAAATCGGGTTGTAGGTACCCGACAGGACACTAAAAACAAACCCGGGTTTTAAAAACTATTTTACAGCAAAAATTTGTGAATTACAACGTTCACGGAATAAATGGGCATCGTTCCACACACTATTTTAGACTAGTGGTCATAACTGCCAGTCATTCATTACTGAGGTGGATGTGGATGAACTGGAAATACCTTAGCTTACTATTCGCGAGACACTCACACATGAAAATGTGGCTTCTGAATGAAGCTAGCGGTCTCTGGTGCCTAGAAACTAGGGATGGACGGGAATGGATTTTTTAGTTCGGGACGGGACGGGACGGGAATTTTTATTTCCCATCCAATTTCGGGACGGGATCGGGACGGGATTGCTCTTCTCAACGCTATCGAGAATATTCGTTTTGATTTTTATCTGAGTGTCGTATACAGACAAATTAATATTAAATATCAACTAGTTCTCCTTCCAACTTGTTCCACTTGTTTTTGTTAAGTTACAATGAATGTCCTTTTGTTGAAAAAATTCAAATATATAGTTATGATATTTTAAGGATGCAATAAGATCATGGGAAAGTATAAATTTTATTGTAACAAAATAAATTTAAGTCCAATCACTAAACACAAATAAAGGAAAAATGTTGCCCATGTCTTATTTAATACAAGTTTTGTTTAATGAAATATTAAACCTTTGGTACGAAGAATGAAAATAACATTATGTACGGTACCAGTACAAAAAAAAAAAAAATAGTTAAAACAATGGGAAAAATTGTAAATAAAACAATACTATATTACAATAAATAAAGCCTGCTCAGTATAAAAGAACAAAAAAACACAAATTTAAATTAGAATGAATATTAACACTCAGAAAAGAAGTTGTTCAACAAGCCAATGCCATTTATAAACTAAGAAATATTTTGCCATTTTTTTTATATTCATTGATTTTACTGAGACAGTTTCTTCCTTGAAGAATATAAATAAGAAAATTGAACTAAGAAATAATAAACTATTAGGCATTATACTTTTATTGTTATTTAAATGAATACATTTAACTATTTTTAAGTCGAATACATCAACAAAAAAAAACTATTTTTTAGTTCGAATACGCATCAGAAAAAAAATTAAGGAGTGTATGATGAAAAAATTATAAAATGTAAATTTAAAGCTATAAACCCTAAAATATAATTAATGTAAGCCATAGCTAAGCCGTGTTTTTCTCGTTAGCGAGATTGTCGGCCGCGATCGCCGTCTCGTTAGAGAGATCGTCGGCCGCGATCGCCGTCCTCGTTAGAGAGATTGTCGGCCGCGATCGCCGTCTTCGTTTGCGAGATCGTCGGCCGCGATCGCCGTCCTCGTTAGCGAGATTGTCGGCCGCGATCGCCGTCCCTCGTTTGCGAGATCGTCGGCCGCAATCGCCGTCCTCGTTAGCGAGATCGTCGGCCGCAATCGCCGTCCTCGTTAGCGAGATCGTCGGCCGCGATCGCCGGCCGCCGTTCGGCAGTTCCCGTCCCGATAAATTCCCGAGTATGAAAAAAATCCCGCCCGATGATCGGGACGAAAATTTCCCGAAAATTTTCCCGAAAATTTCGGGACCCGTCCATCCCTACTAGAAACGTAAGCAATTTTGTTTTGTTGATACTTTGGTGCGCCATATTTCATGTTCAATTTAAAACAAATAACATTTTGATCATTGCAAGATCGTATTTGACGTGGGAACATTTGTATTCCTTAGTACCAGTGTTGGGGAGTAGCGCGCTACTGTAGCGCCGCTACTTTTTTAGTAGCGTCAGTGTAGCTCCGCTACTTTGAAAATAAGTAGCTTGTAGCTGTAGCGAGCTACATTTTTAGAGTAGTTGTAGCGGATTATTTAGCTACTTTTCTCGCTACTTTGGTTTCAATAAAACATAATAATTATGTTTACATTTCATCATTTCATGGCTTTCAAATAAACACGAGAGAAGGTTAGTTAGCTGTTATTTTTCTCGCTTGTTTGAATGTTTGAATTGAAGATTACTTTCAATCCATTGCGACCACCAGACGCTCCCAGTACCATAACCACAATACAACATGGCAATCACCAGTCTCTTAGTCTTGTTCTCTTTTGTTGTTGCTGACCACTAGAGGCGCTAGTAGTATTCTTCTACTATGCGCCTATATTATAAAATAGAAACTAAACTGCTGCACTATGCTTGTGCACCGCCAGGATCGCTCAGATCAGGAATTAAGGAAAGGAATGTTTACATTGGACCCGAATACGTTCATCCACCGCAAAAGAGGTTTGTTTACGTTTTGCCAATCACGTGACTAATTCCAGACTTATTATTTGTGGGATTTGTCACGTGATAGGCAAAAACGTAAACAAACCGCTTTGCGGTGGATGCTTGTGAACACCCTCGATAATGAGAAACGACGCGACGAATGCAAATAAATAACCAATTAATTGTTACTGTAAGACTACTGCCATAAAGACTCAACAACATAACCTCAACCACCTTGAATGATGTTAGATGTTGATGTGAACGTTTACCGTACTTCCCGAACTCTGTAAATTTGTACTTAATACTTTTACAGAGTGCTTCATACTTATTCTGTTTCTGTAGTATCTAATCTAACAATCGACCTCATGGCAATTAGTAGGCCTAATACCCCCGTCGCAGCAGACCTGCATACTCAGCGAATTTCCAATAGAATTTTGGTATATTTTATATTTCTTAATAAAATCCATGGGGATGAGAGTATGTAGGTTTGCCGCCATATGGGTTTTGTTGGTAAATATAAGTTAAACCCTACCTAGTGAATGTACATAACAAATTTTATCAGGTTATGGTGTTCTTTATATTTTCCCCAACAACCCCATAGGAGTGAGTACGTAGGTTTGCCGCCACATGGGTTTTCTAAGCAAATATAAGTTAAACGCTTCCGAATGAATGTACTTATCAAATTTTATCAGGATATGTCAATAAATAAGCAAGATAGAAGGTTTTCTTGATTTCCCATAAGAATAACATGGAAAACATACTTTTTGGATTTTCTCCATAACCATTTAAGCTAGGTAAAAAATCCAAAATACTAGATTGTTTTTTTTTTAAGCTCTTTAAATGGTTTAAGTTAAAATTGTTGAATTTTATAAATGAAAGTAAAAAAAAGCCAAAAACCCATTTTTTACCCTTTTGAAACCCCATAAAACCCCGTTCCCATGGTCCGATCATTCTGGTTCGCGAACTCAATCTAGTAGATGCTGGCTTACACCCCTGTACCAAATTTCATCAAAATCGGAGGTTTCGTTCAAAAGTTATCGTGTTCACGGACACGTACATATATATATATATATATATATATATATATATATATATATATAAATACATACATATATATAAATTTGAACGAACGGTGTTTTTGGCTTCTAGGGACCTCAAAACGAAAAAGTATCATGGTCCCGGGCTTAGGTCTTACCGTGACTACTACCGTAATAGCGTATTCCCTATAGGGAAATTCGCTAAAACGAGATTGGCGACAAAACTTAAGAAGCTGGTTCTTCTTGTGTGCATACACCAGCATTAACCCTACCGTGGCCGGTCTAAGAACAATGTTATAAACTTTGTGGAGATAACTTAATAAATATTGTTGTTTACGTCTTTGATGTAAGTCTTTTTATTAGACAATTTATATTTTCATACCACTATTCTGTTTGCATTATCTAGGCTCCATAAGAGTTACAAATTATTATATTAAAATGAAAATATGTCTAAAAACAATACCAAAAAAAAGGTATAGGCCTATATTTATAAAAACTGAATTTTACTTTTTAAAGTGAAAAAATGGGTGGTTGGTTATACATCACAAGAGAAAAAAAGGACCACATTGTGACAGTACAAAAGTAGCTTAAATTGTAGCGAGCTACTTTTAAAATGTAGCTGTAGCTGTAGCTAGCTACTTTTTTGAAAATGTAGCTGTAGCTGTAGCTAAGCTACTTTTTTGGAAAAGTAGCTGTAGCTGTAGCTAGCTACTTTTAAAAGTAGCTTCCCTAACACTGCTTAGTACAGTACTATTTTATGCCCAAAAAATAGTTTAAACAGCATTAAATCATTTGTTGCAAGCCTAGACACCAGTAGCGCTAGCATACTTTTCTCTAACCTAAAAGAACTGCTCAGTGTCGTGACTGACTCACACTCTTAGGCCAGAAAGATAGACTGTGGCGTAGCCAATACCGTCACCAACTAACTGTACAAACCGAAATCAAGGTAGCAGTGGCATTGGTACTATTTACACGATAACCGGTAAATAGCAAGAGCAAAATGTTTTCAAAAGTAAATAATCTCTACAGGTTAGGGTTTACATTATTTTTACAATACAGAATTCATCAGTGTATATATTTTTACGAAATATAATCAATATATGACTATTCGGTATAATTGTTTTTATTGCCGAATTATTTCTCATTCCATCTTGCAAATTGTCAAAACATTTAAGATTTCTTGATAACCAATGAAAACAATTTCTTGGATGATGTAACAGTTGGATATCCATAGTCAATGGTTGGATACTTCATAGAGAGATTTCTTCATTCTCTATGTAGTTTTATAGTTACGGTACTCCATGTTTGTCGTATGGTATGGCGCGGGCGCGATCCGTCGTCTGCATTGATGATTTGATAGATGGTTTTCCTCTCGTTCTTGTTTATTCAATTCACATTTTTGTGTTACTTAAGTGATGTTGAATTTTTCCTGATATGAAAAATAAGTATTAAAAAGCCACGGAATTGAGAGAATGCTAATGTCAGTGTATCCACTAACAGTCCTACTAGTGAAACCAAAGATTTGGGAAGTGTAAAATGTCGTGGATGGGCATTTATCTGCTATTTGGAATCACTCAAGCAAAGAAACAAATTTGCCGAAAGTAATCCAACAGAAATGAAATGCAATTATTTTAAGTCTGTTTTGAAAATAGGATATGGAAATATTGATTGAAAGGCCAAGTTTGAGTATAATCACATAATCTTTTCATAATAAAATAACTTTGTGTATTATTAGGCCTACAGAAAAATAGGCTACGGTATGATAATTCGCATCTAGGGTATTTTGACATTTATAAAAGTGGTTTTTGTTTAGTTTCAACAGTGTACAATATAATTTGTATATTTGTCATGTTTGTTGAAAAAGTTAACATTGGGTAAAGTAACTTCCAGATAGCAAGGAAGCTTGAATCAAGCCTTGACTTTTCCTCGATTTTTAATTGCAGTGTAAGCCTTGAATTTGAGCATCTATTCGAGTCCGATTCGAAATAACCAAAGATAATCAAGGCTTGAATTTGTTTCTCCTTTAATGTCAATGTAAGCCTTGAATTTAATCATCTAATCGGTTCCGATTCGAAAGCATCAAAAAGTTAAAGAAGGCTTGAACTTACTTCTCCCTTCAATTGCAATGTAAGCCTTGAATTTGATTATCCAACTAAACTCAATTCACGTTTACGAATCGAACTCGAATCGATACCGATTCACGCACGACGTCCCGACCATCACAAGCCGTCCAACGCTATCCACAATTCAGTGCGCGGCTCCTGAGGATCGATTTCTCATCGATTTTGTATAGATTTTTCGGGACGAGACGGGCCAACGCCATTACTTTCTTACCAGACTCCGAAGTTATCGGATGTGTATTTTACTGTTCCTATTTTTCAGTAAGTTTTTTGTCTTGTGTTTATTCAAGCCATTATAAATTTTTTATCCTCTTCAAATCTCTTTAAGTCTTTTTGTTCTTCTGCAGCTGATATTACACATTAAAGTGGAATAATACATCACGTGGTTAGTGTAATTTATTTAGTTTAGTTTAAAACAGAAATTAGTTAACTACAAATTAATTAGATGAACTACTTAAGTAGGGGGAGTATCTCGATTTTTAAATTATTTGTAGGAATAATTTGTAAAATTGAGTTAGGCATATGTAAGTGTATTCCATATTCTCAGAAAAATTTAAAAGTTCTTTTTTAGTAAATTTTGATTATGTACTCAGAACCCCCGTTTAAAAAAATTACTTTTAAATTTTACTGAGAATATGGAATAAACTTACATATGCCTAACTCAATTTTACAAATTAGGCCTACAAATAATTTTAAAATCGAGATACTCCCCCTACTTAAGTAGTTAATCTAATTAATTTGTACTTAACTAATTTCTGTTTAAACTAAACTAAATAAATTACACTAACCACGTGATGTATTATTCCACTTTAATGTGTAATATCAGCTGCAGAAGAACAAAAAAGACTTAAAAGATATTTGAACGAGGCTAAAAAATGTATAAAGGTTTGAAAAAGAATCGAAAGACTTGAAAAATAATTGAAACATTTTCGAGAGAGGCTTTAAAAGGCTCGACAGAGCCTTGAAAAGTACTTGAAAGAGGCTTGAAAAGGCTCGACACACACTTGAAAAATGCTCGAAATGCCCTTGAAAAAGGCTTAAAAAGAGCTTGAAAATATTTAAAGGCTTGAAAAAGACTTGAAAATCCATTGAAAAAGGTTCAAAAGAGACTCGAAAAAGACTTGAAAAAGGCTTGAAAGAGGCTCGAAAAACACTTGAAAAGGGCTCGAAAGATGCTTGAAAAAGAATTGAAAAGATTCGGCAAGACTTTAAAGGCTTGAAAGTGACTTGAAAAAGAATTGAATGAAACACTTGATTCAAGTTGAAATCGATTTCACATCACGGTGACTAAGAGCCTTGAATCAAGTTTGAATCAAGTTTTCAGGCTCGATTGGTAAGGTTTGAATCAAACCTTCAAGCCTCAAAAATCAAGCTTGAATCAAGTTCAAATCAAGCTTTTTTTGCTATGTGGGTTAGGACTAAAGGAACCCTTAGCTTGATAGGTTATTGGCTCAGGAGAGTTTCTTAACTTTTTATACTAGAATGAAATACATTATAGTTTTTTAACTTTTGTTAGGCCTAAGCCTAACTTAGTAGGTGGAAGGTTTATGCCTTGTATTTATTAATACTATACTTAAGCTTAGTAGGCACATCAACAATTATTTTAAAATGAAATAACTTAGGCCTAGACATTTTTTTTACAAATAATAGCGAGCCGAAACGAAGTTTTATTCAACTTACAATACCCGAGCCCGACCCGAGTTTTTTTTTTTAACATACATAGGCTACCCGAACCCGACCCGAGATTTTTTTTAACTCACACACCCGAACCCGAACCCAGCCCGAATTTTTCTTTAACTTATAATGTTCAAACCCGACCCGACCCGACTTGAAAAATCACTACCCGCAGACCTCTAACGAACACAAACGAAAAAACACTTAACAAACATTTTAACCGGTACCGGGGGCGACGGAACGGACGCCTGTATATTTTAAATTGAATCCTCATATTTAATGGTAACAAAAGACAGTTGAAATTATTATGTAACCATTTCAATAGTTTCCATCCACAATTAAAATCACCTTAGAAGAAGAACAAAACAATTCCATCAACTTCCTAGACATCACAATTCGTAGAACTGGACCCACGCTTCAATTTAAAATATACAGGAAACCTACAGCAACCAGCCAAACCATTCACAACACATCACACCATCCGATGAATCAGAAATTAGCCACATACCACAGTTTCGTACACTGACTATTGTCCATCCCACTCAGTCCCGAAAACTATATGGAAGAACTTAACACCATAAATTTATTGCAGTTTCAAACGGATATAATAGCAATATGATCGACCGACTGATACAAAAACATAAAAAATCAAATGCAGACAAAATTACTGGACAAGAAAGACAATATGTATCTCTAGAATATGGCACCATACTCAACAATACTGTTAAACGTGAGCTAACAAAAAATAACATCACTGTATCTTTCAAAACATCCGACAAACTGAGTAATATTTTAAAAGAAAAACCAACAACCTTTTCGGCCAACCCAAACAGAATGAATAAAACAGGTATTTACAAATTAAATTGCGACGATTGCCCCAGTTATTACATAGGCCAAACAGCCAGGTCTTTTAAAATAAGATTTAAAGAGCATTTACCAGGAAAACTAAACACAAAATCAACATCCTCGTATGCCAACCATTTAATTGATAAAAACCACAGCTACTCCACAGTTGACGACAATCTTGAAATCCTACACACTTGTAAAAAAGGCCGTTTCATGGACACGATAGAGGAATTCGAAATATACCAGGCTGTCAAAAAAGAACCACAAAATGTCCTCAATGAACAAAGGGGCTTTAAATCTAACATAGTGTACGAATCGGCAATCAAACTAAATGAATGGACCCACCAACAATGGTCAACAAGTGATAAGGAAGGGGGAGGGGGACAACGGATGTACCTACCTTAGATAACGCCAGTCTAGACCAGGCCTTCGCATGCGTCCGCGCAGTCCGTTCCGTCGTCGCCGGAACCGGTTAAAATGTTTGTTAAGTGTTTTTTTTGTTTGTGTTCGTTTATCGTGTAAATGTGTTCTCTGATTTTTAATGACTTGACGAATTCAGTTGAATGAAATTTTGAGTCCTTGACACCTGAAGAAGATTCCCCTGGAGTCGAAACTGCAGTAGTATCTAACTACGCTAGAATCACACGACAGTTGAGGTATTTAAACCATTTATTTACTTTTTATTATTTGTCTTCAGTGTGGATTGCAGTTGACAAAACGAATACGGACTTTCTTCGAAACTGTTGCCGGTAACTGACTAACAAAAGTTCTCCTGTTTGAAGTACAGTGACTCTCTCTCACCAGAGTTTTTAAAACTTGACAAAGAAATTTTGAACTTTCGTTTAGAGTTAAAAAAAAAGTATCCCTCTCCAGTAGTTTTTAGCAAAACGAACCATTGTATAAAAATTGTCTGCGAACAAATTATATCCCTTGTCCAAAAGTCTGCTCTTCTCCATCACTTCTGACCCAACTCTTTCTGTAAATGGGGTATCTCCCCTATTAGATTAGATAGTCATTCCTAATTGAGCGGAGCGAGCGAAGCTCCTATACTACACTCTGGCTTTTTATTTACAAGTACTCCTCCTGAACGGCTGGAGTGATCCTCACGAAATTTTGCTCGGTCATAGTAACCATCTATGGGAAGGTATAAATCTGAAATGGTCCAAATCGGACATAAGGGTTCTGCCCTACGGCCCTTTAAAGTTGCCATGTTATTTTAATAGGAGAAATATTTTATTTGGTTTATTTACAGTGTGTTGATTATACATCTGTTATAAGGATCAAATTTAACTGCAGACTGTTACCATCAGCTGTTTGTGAATACAGTAGTTTTATGTGAAATTGTTGTTTTGTTTATTAGCGAATCTCCCTATAGGGAATACGCTATTACGGTAGTAGCCATGGTAAGACCTGGGCCCGGGACCATGTAACTTTTAGCGAATTTCCCTATAGGGAATACGCTATTACCGTAGTAGCCATGGTAAGACCTAAGCCCGGGACCACTTTACTTTTTCATTTTGAGGTCCCCAGAAGCCAAAAACACCATTCGTTCATTTTCATATATATGTATATATATATATATCTATATATATATATATATATATATATATATATGTGTCCGTGGTACTGATAACTTTTGAAGGGGACCTCGGATTTGATGAAATTTGGTATGAAGGTGTAAGACCAGGTCTATTTTCATGAGTTCGCGAACCAGCATTGTCGGGTTATGGGAACGGGGTTTATGGGGGTTTTTAATGGGTTTTTGGCATTTTGGACCTAAATTTCAAAATTTATCAATTTTAACGAAAACCATTTAAAAGAGCTTAAAAAAACAAACAATTTAGTATTTTGAATCTTTAAAATAGCTTAACTGGTTACAGAGAAAATTCAAATCAAGTTTCCCATGTTATTATTATGGGTAAATCTTTAAAAAGTTATATATCGCTTGTTTATCAACATATCTCATTAAAAAATTGTATGAACCTTCACTAGGTGGTGAGTAATTAAGATTTGATCAAAAACCCTCATGGCAGCAAACCTACATGCTAAATCTCATGGTATTACCATGGAAAATAAGTGTATAATGGGAGCAAGAGAGATGGAGATAATAAAGTATCTGTTCCTAATCAGCTGATCAGCTGTCTTCTGCATATTTGTCAAATTTGAAATGTTTATGTTTTGTTATTTGTAAACAAATCATTCCTTTTCATGGAAGCTTTGGATGTGCACTTTTTGTTAAAAAAGTCATTTATTGCAGTATAAATATTAATATAGAAATTATTAAATAAAAATAATTTACTCAGAAATATAATCCCATTAAAAATATTTTTTTTCTTGTAAAAAATATGAATTATATAAGATAGCCAAAAAGTTCTTTGATGTTGAAACAATAATTCTTTGGAAATTCGCTGAGTACGCAGGTCTGCTGCGACGGGGGTATTTCATTTTGAGGTCCAAAGAACCCAAAAACACCGTTCGTTCATTTTCATATAAATGTATATATATCTATGTGTCCGTGGTACTGATACTTTTGAAGGGAACCTCAGATTTTGATGAAATTTGGTATGAAGGTGTAAGTAAGACTAGGTCTATTTTCATGAGTTCGCGAACCAGCATGATCGGATTATGGGAACGGGGTTTTATGGGTTTCAAAGGGGTCAAAAATGGGTTTTTTGCATTTTTGGAGCATAATTTTCAAAATTCAACAATTTTAACTAAAACCATTTAAAAGAGCTTAAAAAACAAACAATGTAGTATTCTGAATTTTTAACTTGGCTTAACAGGTTACGGAGGAAAGCCAAAAATAGGGTTTCATGTTAATCTTATAGGAAATCAACAAAACCCTGTATCTCGCTTATTTATTGGAATAACTTGATAAAATTTTGTATGTACATTCACTTGGTAGGGTTTAACTTATATTTGCTTACAACACACATATGGCGGCAAACCTATGTATTCACCCCTATGGGGTTTATGGGGAAAATGAAAAGAAAACCATAACTTGATATTATTTGGTATGTACATTCACTAGGTAGTATTTATCTAATATTTGCTTACAACACACATATGGCGGCAAACCTACATACTCACCCCCATGGGGTTTATGGGGAAAATTAAAAAGTGCCCAATATTGATACAGTTTGACATTTACCTAACGTAACTATTACATTTCCTAAAAACTAACATTTTCTAACAACATCCCAAGGCAGCAAACCTACATTCCCATTTTTTATGCTGTTTATGGGGAGAATACAATATCTCAAGATCGTTGGAAAATTCGCTGAGTACGCAGGTCTGCTGCGGCGGGGGTATTTTAGTGATTTGTTGTACTTGAATAATGAAATGCCACGTTTACAGGAGGTGCAAATTTTGGACGACGCACCATTTAAAATCTTGTAAACACATAACACCCCGTCGCAGTAAACCTGCGTACCTAAAAAATTATTAGAGTATTACAGACTTGTGGCGAGTAAGATCAGCGAACAACCTAAACCTGGTGACGAGTGTGTGCAGCGAATGAGCTGACCCAAAAGGTGAGTGAGCACAGCGAACAAACTAAATTGACGGCGAGTGAGCGTAGCGAACGAGCTGACACAAATGGCGTGTGAGCTCAGCGAACAAGCTAAACCCTGACGGCGAGTGGGCATAGCGAACGAGCTGATCCAATTACCTATGAAAGATTCGCTATCATTGTTTTAAAAATAGTCGCTCCGCTCAATATTGCAAGCAGACAACTGCATTGTATACCTAGTTACCATAATTTACAAAAGGTAAATTTGCATAATTTGTAAAAGGCCTATAGATAGTCACTCACACTGTAAATCTCCACATGACATACTTGAGAAGTTTTGCTGCCCCCATGATTCAAAATTTTTTATTCCGTACTGTTTGTTTTTGTTCGGTAGGTTTTTTAAACAGACACCTATTTTTCATTTCTACTAGACTCATCTAAACAGACTTTCTGATCAGGTGTAAACTATTTTTTGAATAAATCATTGAAATGGTCTATTATAAACCTGCTTTTGTTTCAAGGATCATACCCAGGTTGGCCTTTCAGAGGGTTTTCTCTCTAAGTGAGGTAGAGGTTACCATTTATCAGTAAAAACCTATTGACCGACATTGTGTTTGGATAAAAAGGGACCAATTGGGATTCTCGGATTGGGCCTGATAATGACCGGTGTGACTGGTCGAAATCGATTACCATTATAACATCTTTCATATATATCTACCGTCTTGTATGTTGGAGTGTAAGTGTAAATATATCGAGTAATTTTGGAAGACATTTTATTATTTCAACCTGAGTAACAGCACCAAACGTATAATGCTAATCAAGAAGTTATTTGTAAATTTGTTTCCTAAAATAAAATGGCTAGCCCTGATAGTGATAACAAACACACCATTATACTTTAGTGAAGTGTTTTTGAAACTTTCTATGTTACATTAAATTACTTGTTGTTTTAGGAAAAAAAATAATATTGTGCTGAAAACTCTCTATAAAAGTTTTTATTTTCGGTTTTCATTGAAAAAAGGGAGCAAAACAATTAGCTAAGTTGTTGGATTTAGAAGTAGGATTGTTACTCACTTTTATTTTTATTAAAAGGAAGATTTTTAATTTATCAAGCAACTTATTTTAATTCAGTAAAAAAGTCACTGATGTGTACAAGAAAGTAGCATAAAACGGCTTAAGAGTCTTCATCACCTTTGGCAAAATATCCTTCGTACACTCTGATTTCCATTACAACTGTCCTAGTACAGTCAGGTGCGCCCAACTAGGGCGAGGGGTGAGGCGCGGGTACATTTCTAAAAACATCGGACTGCGACGTCCAACACACGCACGCGCGCAGACTCGCTACAATGAGAGTTCGGCCAGTCCGATTCTGCTGTAGCGTCGTCCTGTCTACATTTGAAGAGTATTTTAAATTATTATTAATACTAGGCTCAAACTTTTCCATTTCAATACAGCCGATTAAAATTTTACAGCGATTACAATTAATTAATGGTTTTCAATTATTATATTAGTGATAGCGTTTGAACGGAACCTCCGATTTAGATTTAATTTAGGTCAGGGGTGTAAGGCAGTATCTACTTGAATGAGTTCGCGAAACAGAATGATCAGACAATACAGTAACGAAACAAAATAACAATTTTAAAATGATGGGGACTAAAGCAATTATTTTCTTTAGAATAATCTGACGCAACGTATAGAGGCAACCCTCGCACACCAAAAAACAATTAGTTGACACCCACTAACAAAGGCCATAATCAACCTCTTGTAATATATGCTAAATTGCGTATAGGGCCTATATTGATAATTTTATTCGAACTAACCGAATTATGAAAGAGTTAAACGAGTTACACTCGTATACTTATAACTAGTAATATATTTAATTAAATAGCCTAATTAAAATTACAATTTTGTTTACTAATTGCTTGGAACCATTAAGTTGTTTTCATTTATTTTTCTAGTCCCAGTGTTTGAAAGTCGAAACATCTAGCTGTGGTTTTCGGTGCCGCTCTTTTACAATAGTACGTTAAATTTGTAAAGCATAGTGGCTTCACTGGATTTTACTTTTAAGTTTTTTCTGTAAAGCAGTAGAAAATAATTGTAATTTGAATAATATGCGAACGTACCGCTTTTCTCTCAGACCATGGAAGGCTCTAATTAAATATTGGTCAATGAGACTCTGGCCCAAAGTCTAAGAACAAAATACATAATTAAAGTAATTAAATATGATCAGCCGATCGTAATAATTTTGAAAATTCAAACGCAAATGTCGGTATTTTTATTAAACAACTATAACAAAGTATTCGGATGATGATGAAATATGCCCAGATGAGATAATTTTTCCCTCCTAAAATTATTAACAGAACTGCCTAAGATTTATTTGCATTTTAATTTCTTCATCATCACGTTATCCTATTGAAAACTGAACAAATCAGTGTAGGCCCTAAAAAATTTCAACTCTCTTGCGTAACGAAAAAATTGGAGGATTAGGCTAGTGATGAACTAGTGAGAGATTTGTCTTTTAAGGCGGCGACTCACTACCTGACTTTTCACCGGACCGAGCACCGCACAGAGCATTGTACCGAGCAAAACAAACAGCAAGTCCGGAAGTGTGTCAGCAGGGGTCCGTACATCGGGCCGAGCGCTCTGGAGGTGGTTTTCTGGCGAAACATCAAAGAAAAGATTGGACAGGTGTACGGTTCGATGTACGGTAGTGTGTCTAGGTAAATTTTGCTCCAATCCCGAGCGTGGCCCCGAACGCCCGGGATGGAAAGCCCCTCCCTTCTCCACCCCATCGTCTAGCGCCCTATGACTTACGCTCCCTATATCTCTCTAAACTTCCTTCACCTCGCTTGGTGGATTTGTCCGGTACGATGCTCGGTCCGATGTCTTGTTTGGCGAAATGTTCGTAGTAAATTTACGTCTCTTTACGATGTAATGTCCGGTACGATGCTCGGTCCGATGTCTTGCTCGGCGAAAATGTTCGGAGTAAATTTACATCCGTTTACGATGCAATGTACGGTACAATGCTCGGTCCGATGTCTTGCTCGGCGAAATGTTCGGAGTAAATCTATGTCCCTTTACGATGTAATGTTCGGTACGATGCTTGGTCCGATATACGGTCCGATGGAAAGTCCGGTAGTGTGTCGCCGGCCTTATAAAAGGAATTTCCTTCACTTCAGGTGGTATCAAGCGGAATCGTATTTCGCGCACTTCCGGTGTTACAGTATTTGTAAACACTGTCATTAAAATACACTTACACATTACTAGTTGTCTGTATTATGTACTGTAAAAACCATTATAGTGCAAATAATGTACTGCTCGTCTTGAGTACTTAAAGAAAAAAAAAAAAAAAAAAAAAAAAAAAAAAAAAAAAAAAACTATCGCCAATGAACCATTGTGCTGGATGTATAATCACGTGTTCTAAAATTGAATTGTACGAGTAATTTAGATGGATAAAGAAGCATTCAAATAAATAC
This sequence comes from Neoaliturus tenellus, assembly GCA_030545055.2. Taxonomy (NCBI): domain Eukaryota; kingdom Metazoa; phylum Arthropoda; class Insecta; order Hemiptera; family Cicadellidae; genus Neoaliturus; species Neoaliturus tenellus. The sequence continues at coordinate 16,373 of JAQYXR010001292.1, read as the reverse complement.
GAGGAATGTGTCCCACAACATCACTGAGTGATTTATAATGCGATAATGTTTGTGTGTGTGTGCTTGTGTTAGTGAGAAAGACGACGTTTGCGAAAAGGCTAGTAGCGCCTCGAACGGGCAAATTCGCAGACCCCGTTTTTGCTCAAAACATGCGTTCGTAGTCCCCTGTTTCGGACGGCATTTTTTAACCGATTTGAATGAGAGTGGCCCTAAACTGTTCAGAAAGAGTGCCTGCGTGTCTCTTGTACCTCGTTAAATCTATATGGTTTCTTAAAATTACTTTAAAAAATTGTTGAAAATCAAGTAATTTTTCCCTTTTTTAACTGTATTTTTAGGTACCTCAATGTACGTTTTTTATTATTATGAGGTAATAGAGACACGCGGGCACTCTTTCTGAACAGTTTAAGACCACTGTCAATAAAATCGGTTCAAAAATGTCGTCCGAAACAGGGGGACTACGAACGCATGTTTTCGACGTTTTTTGCAGGGGTGATGAAGACTCTTAAGTTACCTAGAAGCCTCTGATAGTGATCGTGATTCTGTTTTCTTGCTCACTGACAGATGTGATTAGGTTTTTGCCAACCACCTTAGGTTTTTAATTGTTTTTTTTTATCTTAGCAATTTTATGACTAGTCCTAGACTGTTCTAAGGTGGTTTACCAGTTTTAAGATTCCATCGCCAGACTTAAGTTTATGTAATTTGCTCTATCTGTGTTCAAATTATGTAAGGTATGTATTATGTTTACAGGGATACATAGACAATGACTCCAAATTGAAGGTGGCTCTAGAACTTGCTCTGATGGAAAACAAGAACAGAGAACTTCCTGAAAGGCAATCAAGTGTCAGTAATTAGTTTTTTTTTTTTTCTGTACAATATAGATTAGATATTAAACAAGAAAACAACATTGAAAAAGCTTGAATTTTTTCATCCTTCTTTATTTTGGAAAATTGTCAAAGAACTTAATATTGGTACAAAAACATCCTGTAGCTGGTAGACAATCAAACAAAACTAACGAATGGCCAAGTAACTCAATTTCCACTTAAAAGTAAACATGTTATAAATGTATAGGATTTTAGCTACTGGCCATCATAAACCATAGCACTGTTGAGTGTTTGCTCTTCTGCTGTTTTTAGACAAAATACCTTTTGTGTTTACAATCAGCTGATTGAAGGCTATGAAATAATTCATTGCAAAGGTTTAGTAATGTAGATTTTTTTCATTTTAAGAGATAAGGTTAGAGTAAATAAAACCTGCTAGTATTTAGAATTATACTCAGTTCAAATCCCAAAAACTCTTAGAAATGGTTAACAGCTTGTGATCTATGTTATAAAATTTTGTCTTTTTAAATAATAATAAACATAAAAACGATTTCCCACTATAAGTCACGCCACATAAGTTGACGAATGGTCAAAAACAGCTGGGTAGGGCGAGGGGGTACTTTTCCAAAAACATCAAGCTTACATTACATGCAATTTTTTATAGAACAGCTGATTATCCAATCATTTTAACTGAATAGTAGTGAAAATTCATTCGTCAAGTTACGTGGCGGGGGTTATAAACAATATTTTGTTTACTAAATTTCATAACTGCTTATTTTTCAAACCATTTTATCCAAAAATAAACATAATAATAGCCTAATATTTACGTGTACCTATCATTTAATTACGATTAAATTTAATTCCGATTTTAAGTTAATTAAGTAAGGCCCATTTTTGTGTTAGATTAATTAAATTTATAAATAGTGAATGAATTGGTAGTAACTAGTAAAAGAGTGAATTTAATTTAAATAACCTTCAAAAAATAATTCATACCTACTGTAAATATTGAACAGTGTGAGAGAACCAGACTATTAACATTATTTATGTGATTTGGAATAAAAGGGATTTTTTTTACTAATTTTCAACCGTACACGGAAAACCTCATCAAAATAATTTGGAGAATTGTCAATTCCTGCAAAAATATTGATAGGCCTATATTTTGTGTCTTATTATTCTGCTTTGGGGATCCTCTCCAGAAGATTTCATATTGTGAACTGAGCATTTCCAAAATTATTTCCTGGATAATTTCCTGGAAACTGCCACCCTAGTAAAGGTTATTATATTTGCCACCCCTTTCCCCACCCCAAAACCTACCCATACATTTAAAAACATCTAAAAAAAATTACATTCCATTTATGGAAAATCATTTTGCGTGAGATATTGTTTCCCTAATCTATTTTTTCACATTTAAAGTTACTTCGATGAGTCAACAATGAAATCAGAAAGTCTAAGCTATGAGAAAGTGAGTTGACAGACTATAATAGCGCAGCGTGTTTGTCGCTGCGAGTAGCACAGCAGTGCCGCACGGGAACGGACCCGTGGGATTGGTAGGTTCAATGCCACTTGAAATAATGAAATAATGAAATAATGAATTTATTCCTTTTTTTAAAGCGTACAATAAAACACAATTTTCAAATTAGGAATATGAGTTGACCACTTTATCCAGTACCTGTGGTCAACTATTACAATTTAATAGTCAATTCAATTTGCACTTTTTTGAGTCCAGCAACACTTGACTCCAGCACTCTCGCTCCGTGGCGCCTGTACTACAAACTATAGTTAAACTTAACGATGTAACAAAAGTTAATAATTAAAAACAAAATTCACAGTAATACAAAAATATAGAAGTGTGTGTAACAAAGTTTTATAATAAAACAAAACACTTCTAAGTTTACAATATACTCATAACAACACTTAAAATTAAATTACAACAATTTCATCAGTTATTAAAACAATTAATTAAGAAGCAATAATACTCTAGACTAAACTGAAATTTAGAAAACTTACATCGCTGTTGGAAAGAGCCAAGATTTTAATTCTTTAATAAAATTCCTTAAGTTTGGGCAGTCTTTTATGAATTTTGGTAACTGATTAAAATATTTTGGAGCAGAGTATTGATATGATTGTTTAAAGACAGATTTATTGACTTTTGGTAATCTGAAATACCTTTGTGAATTCCTCCTAGTTTGATATAAGAGATTTTCAGCGCCTATATTACCACTTCTAATATAAAATATTTTCAGAACTTTATAGACAAATAAATGTTGGACTGGTAGTATTCTTAAGTGACGGAATAAAGGAAATGAGCTCTCTCTCATGGGACAGTTAAGGATTAACCTTATAATGTGATTTTGGGATACCCGAAGTTTTTCAATATAATGCTTAAAAGTACCTCCCCAACACTGAATGCCATACTGCAGCCTCGAATCAATCAGGGCGAAATACAATACTCTTAAAAGGCTAGGGTCACAAAAATTCTTGAGATAATAATAGATTCTAATCGATGATTTAATTTTTTTATGTATGGTTACAATATGATCATGCCAATTTAAATTTTCATCCAGCGTAAGGCCTAAATATTTGAACGCTTTGGTTTTTTCCAATTTCCTCACACTTGCAGGTCTATCTTTAAACAATACAAATCATGAAATAATAGATCTTCGGGAAACTCAAAAGTATTAATTAAACTAAAATTTACATATTTTGTTTTTTTTCACATTGATTTTCATCTTATTAATATGACACCATACATTTAGAACTTCAAGGTCTTCATTTATTTTTACCCAAATCTCATTAGCGGTCCTCTCAGAATAAAAAAAAGCTATGTCATCCGCGAAAGCGTTTGCACTCCCATGGAACGGTATTTCAAGCAGGTCGTTTATAAACACAAGGAATAAAGTCGCTGATAACACCGATCCCTGGGGCACTCCCGCCTCCACAGTGAGTGGTTCACTGAGATAATCTGCAATTCTAACTTTTTGAACTCTATTACTAAGAAAACTTTTAAACCAGGATAGCGCAGTCCCCCTAATTCCAGCAGCTTCCAACTTAGACAGTAATATGTTGTGATCAACTAGATCGAATGCAGTTTTAAAATCGATAAACAAACCAGTAGTTTTTTGTTAGTATTGAACTTGCAGTTATAGCTACAAGCAGGGAGCGAAACTCCGGTATTTCAAGGGCATTGAAGTCAATCACAATTCCGTCTACTCTCCATAAGAGCAATGTTAAACAGAAAACGCAATATCTCCTTTCTATGTGATCAAAAAGGTTAAGATTTATAGATCTAAATAAAGTTTTCATCGAGCGGGATACAGTTTGTGAGGTATATTTGTTTTATCAAGTATGGGCTGGTTTTTTTTATAAAATGGAAAGAAAATAAAATTTTTTTATGACTTTTAAACCTTCAAACAAAACAATTTTTTTCTAAACAATAAATTGGATACAAAATCAATAAGTTAGATGGTGGGGAAAGGTTTAAAATTTCTCTTATGGGAAATATATCCAACATGGACCCACCCTTTTACTGGTGCGGCAAAACGCTGTTACCCAGGGCATGATATGAAAAGGACGAATTTTTCCCAATTCTGCCTACTCTTACTCAGCTTTGATTTTTTACATGGCCCAACTTAAATACAGAACCAAATTGTAAAAGTTCACAAGAAATCAAATTGACAGCATTTTAAAATTGTATAATATTGATTATGTTGACAAGTTAACAAGTAACAGCAAGCTTAAATCGTCTACGTGGTAAATCATAAACCATAGGCCTAAACGCAATACTTCAAACATAAAAATAAAATATAGAATCCTGATGACCTTTACAAAAGTGAAAAACATTATAAGTTCTTATTTAATAAACCCAAAACGTGGTGATTAAATGTTATCAATATCGCATCGGCAAGTAGGTTGTGCACAGGTGCGGTCGGTTGCGGATAAAGGGAAGGTTTGTAGGGGTGGCACTGTTGCACACAGCCCTGACAACTGATAAGCGCAAGCGTTCGCTCAAATCAGACTCATAGTGCGGCGCAATCGGTGCCAGGGGCGGCAGCAGTACAGTTACTACTAACTATAGCTGTGCAGTGCTTTAACCCAACATTATAAAAAGTAGATATCAACAATAAATTGTTTGGTTATACAATTTTGTCACTTGTGTTTCGTTAGATTTTAATAATAATGCAGATGTTTTGGCGTAATTTATTTATTTCTCTTTTTTTAATTTTTTTGCTGCCTCCTGGGCACTTTCACTAGGCAATAGTTCGTATAAAAATTCTAACTACTAGAATATCATAGCATATTGTAGTTTTTATTTGCTAAAAATAGTAAAAAGTAATGCTATATAATTTTTAAAATATGTTATGTAGTAAATCTTATTCAAAACAATGATTTTTCCATTTTTTTCGATCGTGGAGGCCACCTGCACGCTCCACGTGCACCTGATGATGGGCTTAACTCTTGTCCCACACAAGGAAGGTAATTCACTTGACCAAGAGGATGGTTTGGGAGTGTTTAAATAACTCAAACATATGCATTTCAGAGGTTCATATTTACAAGTAAAGATATATATATATATTATATAACAATGCATTTCTATACAAAATACTGTTTACATTTGTGTTTTATCACGTGTATACACTGACACATTGAAATACACTGTCAATTATTTTACTCACATAAAAATATGTTTTCATACTGCTTTAAAACAAACAATACTGTTATCAAATAAAGTAAAATATAACATGAAATTAAACAACTCTCATGGTAAAGTTATGTTCAAGGTTAAAGATAAGAGGTGGTATATATTTATCAGAATAATAGAAAGTCAAGAATTGTCATCAATCATTGGCTTGAAATTTACAAATTACTCTTTAGCTCTCTATATTTGTATATTTTAGGTTCAAAATCTATTCTATGCTTGTTAATGCATCAACTCCTCACTATCAACATACATTACAATTTCAGTGTAACATTAATTCTTTGCACTTTGCAGAAGATTACAACAATTGATTAAGATAGTAGCTAAAGATACATCAGGAATGCTAGGTATTTAATATTTAAATATATTATGTCTAATTTAAATCTATGGTAAACTTGCATTAAGTTTTATTTACTATAACAAGTGAACATTAATATCAGTTTTGGATCTGGGTTAATATTTTCTGCTGAGAACTAGAAGTGCATTAGGAACGCTGAAATTCGATAGCTTCTAATTATTAACGAGTAAAATTGCAAAATACTCCTTTAGTTATAAAAATGACCACAACAGCCCAATCGTTAACCATCCAATCAACCATTTAGAGAAAAATATATTCTGGACTGTTAAACTCCTTTTGTTGGTAAAATGTTCATTACAGTATCTGCACTTTGTCCACTGTGTTCAGTCGCCATTAATAGTACAATTAAGAACTAGACTTTTATGAATTAAATGGACCACTGCAGTGATTAATTTTTACTAAATATCAAAATCACAAACACAAATAAATCTGAAAGTAGAAAACATTCTGACAAAAATACTATTTTCGTACTGTTTAAAATTTTTTTTATAAATTGAGAATTAAATGTTTTTAACAATTTGATTACAAGCACAGTTAAAGCAAGTTATAAAAATGTTAGCGACACAAAGCTTTTCATGAAAAATTTTTGAACAATTGTAAAAATATATAATTTGTTAGTTTTCTTGTGAGCAATCCACTAATCTACAAAGTATGGAGGAGACGAAACATCAACTTCAACTGATGTTAGATTGTATACATTTAATTGACATAAACAACTTGCATGTCTTTATTAATCAACCGGAAGACTAACGTTAAAAACGAGTTTGTTTACAATATCTTCGTAATTATACCGACAAATAAGATGGATTATAAAGTAAACCATAAATAACAAATGTTTCGATCTAAGTTTCTTTAAGTCTCTTTAAAAATGATACTGAACAATTTTAATTTAGTATGAAAATGTAACAGAGCTCACGAATTTAAGTGCTAAACAAAACAAAAAATTAGCTAAACAATGTTTGTTTATATGAATAGCTGATCTTGACTCAATCTATCAGAGGGCCTTAATAATTTTGACGTTAAAAACATCAAACAAAATAACCACCCCCTTACAACTACTAAGACAAAACTTCATTGTAAGAAAGCTAATCTGGTACTTTGATCCACTGTCATTAAAATAAAACAACACTTCTTAGTATTGCTGCTACGACTTGTAAGAAAATATGTTTCAATGCTACCCTGTTTGGTTTGAAATTTAAGGTACAGCTATAACTGAAGTGGACAAAATAGCACCCAATCTCATGGATGAAACAAAAAAGAATACAACACGACACTTTGCAGGCACTTTTTCAATTCTTTTGTGTTCTCTATTTGAACCAGATCAACACATGTAAAAACTGTAATTTTTACAAGGCACCAAACCTTATGCGCAGAAAAATGTAAATAAGCAATTATTTCTCAGAGTTTTAGAATAACACACTCTAGAGATTCTTTGCAATTTACATTAAATTTCATGAACACATATGTGAATGGACCTTATAACAGTTAAATACATCTGCTGTTCAAGAACAACTGACATCTTTTCATTATAACATGTATTTTCATTTGTACATTTACTCTGTACAGTGCAATTCATGTTGGCATAAAATTTTGAACTGTATCACTAAAATATTTACAAAATCAATAAACTAAGGCATCACTAATGAAAGCATATCACTACTGCAAATAAAACAGTTTGCTTGGTACGGGAGAAGACTTTATAGTTATGAGATTCCCACGCTAGGGCTACTTTGAGTCCATCCTTGCTCTCAGTTTGGCATGCACTTGCAGGAACTCGGGTTTGTTGTTTGACGTTTGATCCTCTTCTGCGTTGTTCTTTTCCAACTGCAACATAAATAAATGCTTCATAAACAGAATTCGAAACTATAAAACATTTATTTCAATTGTGAAGTTTTTAACAACTTATGTCTTCCACTTTGAAAAACCATAGTAATAGTTACAATGTATGAAACTGTATACACTGTATATGAAACTGACGCGATCATTCAGAAATGGGCCACGATCTAGGTTTTGGTAATAGTAATGTACATCCAATCAAAGAGGTAAATAAACTCAACGGTTGATACATATGGCTCTGCTCAAATAATGATTTCAGGGGGCATTAAAGGGTTGTTTACTCTTGGTTATTAAGTTATTTAAAATGAGTTTACAATCAAACTTATGTTTTAAACTGAAAATAACTAGGATTAGAGCAAAGTATGTGTGATACCACAAGAAGTTTGTTGATAAATTTCAAAAACCTTTACATCATGCATTCACATATTTGTCTTGCAGTTTTGTATGGTACTAAATCACTGTTTCTAATAAGTGAGAGTCAATCTATTCATTGTTTTCCAATTTAATCTTCTCAACTTAGAAAATATCACTAAAACTTATACAAAAAACAATTCATTGAATAATTTTTTTTTAAGTTAGAACGAGTTGAAAGAAAAATAAAAATCATTTAAGTATGGTAATAATTTGGTAAAATAATCAAAGCTAACCACAAAGAAGATAAAAAAGGCAAAGATCTTTGATAGGATGTTGACATTTGATTTTCTAGAATACCTACAATCCTACAAAGGGCACCTCAGTAGAAGATTACTCACAGATTCCAGTCTGCGAGCTCTCTCCTCAATAACCTTCTCAAAGGGTGTCCGAGTCTCCTGCTTCTGTTGCTCCAGCTCTTTCTTCATTTGCGACTCTTTGTGTTTTTCTAATGCTCTTTGCAGTTCTGACTTCTGGTTTAGAACATTCTTGCCTCTAGAAAAATTAAATACATATGAGGACATTACAGACTTCCAAAAGATAAATTAATATTTGTTGTTATAGTAGTTATTAAAATGTATATACGGTAAAGAGTGGTAAGGCAGTCGCTCGTCCACTTAGGATAACTTGTATGGAGGATTAAATATTTTGACAAAATGTTTTAGAAATTAAATTTATATAAATCTGAATCTAAACTTATTTACAACTTATAATCTCTATTAGTTAATGTTTATGGGGTGGTTGAGGGTGTATGGTTACAATGATTACATTACAGCTGAAATATCCCCCATTTTTATATTAAGAACTTGAACTCATTTTGGTACTTTCACCTTAAAAGATTTTATTATTTCATTGTGTTCCAGTGTTAAGAGGGGGATGGGCACATGACCCCTGCCACCACTTTTTGAAAAGTTTTATATCATGAGAACATAAAACTTCAGTATTGATCGTACTTCATTGAGCTGATTTGTTCTGTGTGTCCCCCAAAAATGTTAGTCACGCTTATGTTTTCCTCAGAGTAAATGTACCTACCACATTTTTTATTACATACATGTTGATGTTGTTGTATACTATGTAAAAGGTTGTGAGGCGTTGTATTTATCACTGTACAATAAATATTTTACAACATTTCAACACTTTGCATCATAGTTAACTAATTAAATACACACGAAAACCACTAGATGTCAGACTGCCCCTTGAAATAAAGAAGAAGACTATTTAAAATCGATAATGCTAACCTCTGTCACATACATATTGATGCCGATATCCCATTGTCTAATAAATATTTATTTGTAATATCTCTGAATTTAAATAAATTAACATTTCCACCCATAACCTTGAGCTTTTTTCTATTCTACAATCACCCATGAGTTATTGCAACCACGGTTTGGGTTCGGTTTTATCGTAATCCCAATTACGTTAAGGCATTTATCCTTGTATAGTTCCAAGTCAAAGAAAATTCCTTACATACAAATTTCTCTTTATGAAAAATATTTCTAAAAATGTGAAAGCTGGTAGTGTATGACTGACACTTTCTGGTTGAAGAGCAGTTCGCGGTGCAGGTCGCGGTGGTCGCGCGACTGCAGGCACGGGTTGGGCAGCTTGCGGGGCATGATGAGCCCCTCGTCCGGCAGCGGCGGCGGTGGGTCCGGCCTCAGCCCGATCACGGCCGGCTGCGACGTGTCCGACAACATGGCGCGGTTGTCTGCAACAACAACAACACAACGTGCGGTTAGGCTTACAACGAACAAGCCACTACAGGTACTGTAATCAAAGTTCCACAGCACAAATAGAAGGCATGCTGGGAACCCTCCGGAGCATCTCTGGGACTTGGAAGATATCTTACAACAGAGTTACCTACCTACTGTAGGTATTGTTCGATCGTTCGATGTAATTGGTTACAATAAAGCTGAAGAGATACTGCCACCAAGGGACCATAGCTGTGAGGTAGAATATTGTTCAAAGTAAATGTAATAACCAGAAATATATTTATTTATGTCAAAGCGCATGAGTTAAATCTGAAGGTGAGTTCATGGAGCAAACTATCATAATTGGAGCAAATCCAATACTATCATAATTTTAAAGCATCTTAACCTTGTGGTGAAACGCAGGGAGTAGGCTAAATATTATGCCATTTTCTTTGGGCGTAATTTCAGCTGCTTGATTAGGGAGCAAGATTTTCTGTATGATTATAATTGGAACACCCCCCCCCCCTCCACCCCCCTCTGAATATGCTTACCAAATACAAGGGACATATAGACACTCAGTTCAAGCCCCAACTTCCAATGAATAAGTTAGATAAAATTTCATTTTCTATGTGTTTTAAACTAGGCCCCTATTGTGTAATTACCGCCCCTTGCCTCCCCCCAGCTAATGCTGCCTATTCCTATGACACTTTCCTGAACAAGAGTGTCAATAGATCAATTAGACCTACATAATTTTATAATCTTCACATTTTTAATATCTAGTGACATTTGTTTTCTTGTGTGATCAGCGAACTATAAAAGGATGACTTAATAAAATTCCATACCAGTCTACTAGTATTACTTTTAAGTAAAATTCATTTTTATTTAAATTGGAAGTCTTAAAAATAAACCAAAATTATGTCAGAAAAATTATGTACATTACCAAATTTATATGTAAAAAAGCAATAAACATAACTTTAAGCAAATATGAAAGTTTTACATATAAGTTGAATAAAGTTTAATTAATAACAGTTGTAAAATTGTTTAAACAAATTTCTTTAAATGAAGCTCCTGTTTTATTACAGTGACATTTTGTAACCTTTATTACCAAGTGAGCAGTTAACACATTTAACTTCTTCCCTGCTTATAAAGTACACATTATTTTAATTAAGGACTCTCGCCGTGTGGTGAGTGTAAGCATAGAAAGAGCATTAGAGGAGGCACAAACAAGGCCAGCTCTCGAGTTGTAACACGACCACTCTCATACACAGTCGTCCACACTCCAATTAGTCCAGGGTTCCCACATTGCTGGCTGGGCTCACCACTCGTCACTCGTCATCTCTAGCTCACAGCTCAGCTTGTGCAACCGGTGCTCATGTTATATAAACAAATATGCCTGCACCGAGCGAGTACACGACTAAAATATTCAACATGTATTAATAAGTTCCCATATTTTATTTTATTTTTATCTTTACGCTGTTGAACCATGGTGAAAAAACTACGCCTACTTTAATTGTGAACCACGAGGGTTTTAAGTTAAATAGAAGGTTAACCCGTTGTTCAAAAACCTTCATGGAACACTGGATAAAAACAGTGCAGTGAACTATGCCAAACCACCAGGGAGATACAATTCAATTTCTCACTCACTATTTTTTACGAAATGAATGCGAACCCCATCCCTAGATGGGGTTCGCATCTAGCTCTGTTTCAACGCTCTGTTTATACAATAGTTTCATCCAAAAAATTCTCTTTTCATATACTGAAATTAATCTATGCACACCATTTTAGTGATAGTCTAATTCACTGTGACCTATTTTTAATTTTAAGAGGTGCCAATGCAGTAAATAAACCTTTTACATACCGTTAATTCCATTTTGTTCGTTTTCTTTCACTATAGATATTACAACACCACAAATAAATCCAACAAACAGAATGTTCTTTACAAGGCAAGTTACGGTATCACTAAGACAGCGATATGTTCACCTTCAAAGGTAAAACAACACGTTACACACACCTATACCTATCTTATCTTGTGTCTTATCTTGTGGTTTATTCTAGACTGTTATCATGTGTCATAGTAAAATTATCTTTCTTGTTAAAAAGTTGACGGAAACATTCTTGATATCCAATCTAAGATTTTGGGTTTGGTTCCCTACGTCAATCAGGAATGTGATCTGTCATGACTCCCTAATTAAAATAAATTAGTGTCAGCTCTAAAAGAAACTTTCAGTTAAAAATTACAGAGTTTCATATTTTTATTTCGTAGAAAAATCCTCTTCATAAGGTTTCCTTAAAACTAAAATGAAAGAAACCCACAACACCTTGACAGATTACAAATTCTAAACCTCATTCTAATTTAATTCCCTGGTACTGTAGGCTAACAATAATTACAATTCTAATTTAAAATCGAGCAATAGTATTGGAGGTTTTTATTCTAACGTTTCCCCCATTTCGGAAAGCATTATAACAAAGTTACAATGTTATCCAAGAGAATAATTAATCCCTAATTTCAGTAAAAATTTAAGAGATATTTTTAACTTTGCATGTGAAAACTATTTTTGAATATATTTTGATAAAAATGTGTGTATTGAAAATGAATACCGTTACTTTAATACATTTAACTCACAATTTAAAGTAATGAAAAATGCAGCAAATTTTTTTTTTCCTTCGATTAAACAAATCTGAATTAGTTTACAATGTAAAAATATTAAGTAAACGAAATTTAGCTATAAGAGTTAATTGACGAGTGTTCCAGCAGTGAATCCGCCAGGCGGCCGCCCACATTTTGTGTACCGCGGCCTCCGGCAGTGTTTTCCGAGGTATATATAGGCCTCTCGCCGCGCCGGTCAACTCAGCTGTTATGTTTACCTCCGCGATACACTGCGGCCCACGCCGCTTCCGCCTACCATTTACCATTTACCATCTGCTACGCAACGCCGACTCGAACCAGAAATATGCCCCATGTGGCGCGCTACTTATGGTCTATCAACAGTACTCTTACACACGGCTAAATATAACTTGTTTCTCAAGTTTTATATTTGTTCGTAGACAAAAATTAGAAAAGAAAATTATTGTTTAAAACAATTAAACTGGCTATCCTCCTAAACTTTTCTTTGAATTGTATCAAAATACCCATTTACAGTCAAATTGCAACAATGGCTATTTCAACGATGGTTAGGGTTTTATATCCCCCAACACAAACAGAGAAAACGAAGTTGAATTTTCTGGTGAGTATTCAGTCGTGAAATGACCTCGACCAAAAATAAAAAATGTTAATAGATTGGCTAAATATTATTGATTTTTTATTTTAAAAACTCGGAAAAATTTAATAAATCCAAAATTATTTAGCTAACATTTGTTCGAACATTAATATTGTCGGTTTTTACTCAGAAGGATGCACAGAAGTAAGTTCCAATTAACAGTTCAGTAGTATATACAATTTAAATTTACTTGGTGGACCCGCTTATGATATACAGCAAATTCCACAACTCAGGGCAGATATCGAGTTTTTATTACTTAGTCACCTTCAATTTTCCGATTATTACATTAGCTACACAGACGAGCTTCCGAATTGCCGCCTCGGGGATGAAGGCGTAACCGATTGGCCATCAAACCTCAAATAAACTCAGGTATTAAACTTAGGTATGAAAACACTGAAAACATGCCTCTGCATTCTCCTGGGTCGGAAATCGTTATTGGATGTTTTATCGTTAAAAAATATGTTTTGAAGATTAATTTTGATCTCATGCCCTCATACCTGATATATCAGTGAAAAATTTGTATTTACAAAAAAATCTTTAAAGTGAGGAAAATTTATTTACTTTTCCATGCCAATGAGAATTGATTTTTAAATTTTTTTTAACTTTTACGGTATGTTTGCTGTAGCTGTAATATAACTATTCAACTACATTATGGCAAGTTCAAAGGAAATCTGTTTAAAACGGCGTCCAGAACAGAGAAATAAAATAAAATACTCTGTTTCACCCAGAAGCAGTATAACTAACTGTGATATTAGCCCAACGTTGAAGGAGTTTCATAAGAAGTATTTCCGATTATTTGGCCATACTCTAAATTACCAGTATCTCGAGGTGTATATTAAGAAGCTACCGTAATAACTTTCTTAAATTTAAGCAAAAAATAAATTGTATCAAGAATGATATTTTTTTTTTAAATATTAATACAAACTTAAAAAAAGACGTAATTTACTAAACAACCAAATAAATCCTTCGACCAAAACGACAAAATGCGACAGCTCTCCTACGACGAGCCGAGCTCAACAAAACTTTATGGCCGACAAATGGAGACGAGAATAGTAAAAGTTTTTCTGCTCTAAATCACGGATCACATGTCTGGAACCGGATTCCCATGAGTAACTGTTGACACGTGTAGCGACAACCGCATACAACCGTTGCGTTGCGTACTGTTTCACACACACAGCCACCCTATCCCGATCACTGTTTGTGTGTCAGTATCAACATCTGGTCTTCCTCAAGTCGCAGTGTAAACACTACTGCATTATCGATCGGATAGTGTGTTGATCGAATTAATCCTACAATCCAAATCGCCTACTTCCTTTACGATGATGAAACGTCATCGTTTCAAATACTTGTTTCAACACTTCTACCAAAATCACAGTCTCACAGGCCCCTCTCCCCTGGCACAGTGTCTTTTTTGTAATCGGCAAAACTGATCATCAATTACTTCGTTTAGTAGATTCAGTCAACTTCCATTATCTGCGGTTTTGATATGACTGATATGATCACAATCGCACTTTGTTTATCCAAAGAAAATTGTGTAAATTTGTAAGGGTCGGCGAGACAGTGGTTTTGTCGGTCCAAGTACCAGTGGGTATATGAGACCAGAGTTTCTGTAAAATTTGCATAAAATATATATTTTTTTAAATGCTCTGCACATAATTTTAAAATATTTTAACTTAACTATGATGCAAGTAAGATTGGTAACACATTGAGTGCAATAAGGGATCATCTTTAAAAATACCGGAGGGTTTTAGTTGGTTTCAGTAAAAAACAAATTACTCCTGTAACCTTGTACGGTAGGCCTACTGTATTTTAAATCTACAAACTTCCCCTTGATATATTTCCACTTCAAGGCGGGTACGTGAGCCCTCTATTGCAAGAGCAAGGATGAGCGCATCCTACGTGCAGCGTATTTTCGCCGCCTATCTCACCGCACGCGACTGACGTCACGTAAGGCCCATGTTATACGGGCAGCAAAAGCGCGGCAGCTTTTACGTCGCGTCAACGTCAAGCCTAGCGGGATAATGGACTTGCGTGGTGTGCAACTATACGAGCGTTTTAGCTGCCGCGTCTTGCCCGGTAAACTCAGCGTCGACGTGTTTTACGCGTCCGGACCGGTAAACAGGCAGCAAAGACGCGGCAGCAATGACGCGAGTCGGTGTTATACGGGCAGCTTTGCCGTGGCGCCGTGGCAGATCTGCTTCCTCCCCCCCACCAGACACTGACCCAGCGCACTCACGTGGGAAAGTTCGCATACTCCAGTTGTTTACTAGTGTTTTTGTGACCTTCACCAAGTTTTGTGTTAATACAGTAGTTATGTTTGACACAGAGAAGTTTATTTTGGAGGTCGAAATTCGACCACCGCTGTATGATACGAAATTAAAGGAATATTCAAACAAACAAGTTATTCAATATTCAAACAATATTCAAACAAACATTTTTTACACTGGAGCAGACAGCAGACGCCAACTACTGACAGTCCAGTCGGGTGCGAATATGACGTTCGGCGACCTTCGGGCTCACTTGGTAATTGCCGCGGCGTTTTTCCCGCTCGTGTAACAGCTCCACCCACCGAGCGTGTGCGTCGGCGACGCGACGTTATTGATGCTCGTAACTGCTACGTTTTTTATGTCCAGCGTCAGCGTTTTATACGTCGCGTTTTAGCTGCCCGTATAACATGGGCCTAACAGCTGTGTACACTGCGGCGGCGGCGGCGGAGGAATCGCAGATGCGCCGCGTCAAACATCAGCTGATTGCGGCATTTCCGCGACATTGTGCTGTGACGTCACGACAGGACATCCTGCCTCCGTTTGTGCCGCGCCGCCGCCGCGCCATCACTGCGATATCATCTCTTACTTCCCACTGGTGCTGGCGAGCCGGTAGCAAATTTAGAGGAAGTTTTATTCAGTGGTTGTAAATAATTTGCCTCTGATAAGTCCAAAATTCATAAACTAATAATATAAGCCTTTTTTTAAGAATCCCTTCGCAGCAAACCTCAGCTATTTCCAAAGGAATTTGAGATTTTTTATTTTCTTTATAAACACCAAAGGAATGAGTAGGCCTATGTAGATTTGCTGCTACCAGGCGTTGTTACATAATGTAGGTTAATCCCAGGACTGTAGAGACTGTCTCTACAGTCCTGGGTTAATCCCTAAAATTAGTGACAGGTTTAAATATGAAATTATAAAATCGTATCAAGAGATTTAAATTTTGTCCATAAAAATCATGGGGGTTAGTATGTGGGTTTGCTGTCATGAGGGGGGTTGTTAGCAAATATAATTTTAATTCTATCTAGTGCATGTAGGCTACATA
>JAQYXR010001291.1:0-36154 GCA_030545055.2 Neoaliturus tenellus | reverse complement strand
TCAATGTTACTTTGTAGGTTTTCCTTTTTTAAAACTCCGTTTGGATGACCTTGAAAATTCCCCCACTACTCCACCACACCCCCCACCACTTCACCATGTTCCTGCATGAGCATCACATCAACCGTCATTCCTTGTCCGACAAGCAACCATGGCAGACAACAACACCATCAGCCAAGCTGACTCCACTACTGATGTTGGTACAAGTACGGGTTGGACACTGTCGATCGATAGTGTACACTATTTGGAAACAATTTGCGAACGGATGAAGGAAATACTGCGGGACAACCCTGGGATCATAATACAAATGAATTTAAATTATGATTGGTCCCAAGTTAGAATGCAAGGGGACGATAACAACGGTCAACAATCTCCACAATATTCGCCCATGTCCCCGATCTACCCTTACGGCGAGTCTGACGTCGATGAAGATGAGGCTAATGAGGATGTGGGGGACAACGAGGCTGAAGAGGAGTAACCTTCATTCCTTTTTTTTAAAACCCCAAATTGGATGACCTTAAGAATTCCCCCTCCACTATTTCCTTTTTTTAAAAACCCAAATTAAATGACCTTGAAAATACCCCCTCCACATACTTTGGTTTACCCCCTCTACCTTTCAATACTGTTACCACAGTCTGTAGCTCACATCATTCCTTGCTTAGCTATCATGGCGGACAGCACTCTTTCTCGAGTTGACTCCACTACGGATGAAGAATGGCCATTTTCCTGGAATGTTCATCTGCAAGACTCGGCAGAAGTGGATATGTTGCATGAGAAATTGGTGTATGTATTAAACGAAAACCCCAACATTGAATGTAGAATGACTATGGATTTCGATGCGACAGGGGTCCACACTCAGCCTTCCACTTCCAGCCAGACTGAGCCTCAGCTACAGCCGAAGAACTTTACACATCTTTACACTCCAATACGGCCGGAGGATGTGGTTATCAGCGAGGCAGACTCTACTACAAGTTATATTGAGCCAACAAATTGGAAGCTTGTTGTTGACACCTTACACAAGGTCGACTTAGTATGTGACAAATTAAAGGAATTGATGATGCAAGATCCTGGTCTTCGTTTTAAAATTGATTTGTTTTTCATCTGGGGAGCACCTGCACGGGGCTCTTCGTCTGACAGCTCTCCAAGTACAACGGACGAGGAGGAGGAGGACGACTAGTTATTTTTTTTAAAACTCCGTTTGGATGGCCTTGACCTTTCCCCTCCACTGAGTTTATTTAAGGTGCACTCTCAATGACTGCAGCATCATTTCATCGCGCACCTTCACCACAGCAACATGGAGAGTCAACTCAACTACTGTTGCAAACGGAAATGTTTTTCATGGCCAAATGACATTGATGTGGTGGATGGCCTGGCGTGTAGAAAATGTGAAGCTTTTGGTCAATGCATGTGTAAGTGCAAGTCTTGGAAGAAGCCGAAACCAGAGTTGAAGACATTCCATGTGTACCAGATGAGAGGGCATAAGTACACTTGTTGCCCTGAACGTTGCATTGAATTCACACTAAAACAGCTAACTGGCTGCAAATTGTGCAACAATCATTTTGCAGGTTTTTGCAAACATTATTTAGGAGCCTGTCAGTACAGATCAACTTGGCATACAGAAGCACTCACTATCAATGAAATCGCTATAGATACACAAGAGTAGTCTTTCTACTTTTTTCTTTTTTTAAAACTCCATTTGGATGACCTTGACCTTTCCCCCTCCACTCACCTTAGTTTATATAAACCCCATTCCCACTGACCACAGCATCACTTCATCGTGCTCCCTCGTCAAAGCAACATCAACTATGGTAAGTAAGCGCATCTCATGTTGCGAGCATAGGTGTTTGGAGATACAAGGCGTCACATATTGTGCAAAGAAGCGTTGGGAGGAAGAGACGGGGACAACCTATTGCTGTGAGGATAAGTGTTTCCTCTTACCAAAGTGGCAAGTGGATGGGCTGGCCTGCCGGCAATGTGAATGCTTCGGATGTTGCAGGTGTAGATGCAAGAACCAACAGCTGCCACCACCGGTACTACAAACTTTCAAAATCTACAAATCCAACTACTTTTATACTTGTTGTCCGCAGCGGTGTATTAAGTTTCTCTTTTCCAATCTTACCAATTGTCGGAAGTGCTACGGACAACCTGATGGGTGGTGCACCTGTTTTCTGGACTCCTGCCGCTACAGATCGGATTGGTTTACAGATCCGTTAGAAATTGATGAAGTCGCCCAGGAAGCACAAGAGTAGTCTTTCTACTCTTCAACTTTTTTAAAACTCCATTTGGATGACCTTGAGATTTCCCCCTCCACTTCCCATATACCTAGAGTACACAGAGCCTGACAGTCAGTCACTCGGTGGCTGTCGTGGGGGGCGCATCGGTGTCGGCGCTCTGTTGTTAGGTTTTCAGGGTCACAGTAATATGAAATTGGGGGTGTTGTGCTCGTTCAAGGTCACCTGAGGGATTACCGATTGACTATTTAGGCAGGGTCATGTCAGAAACTCAGGTTTAACTTGGCACTTTTGCCGTTTCTCGTCGAATATTCGCTCCAAGTGGTCAAGGTCACGGGGACTCGGACTGAAACTCGGAGCGTAGTGCGAGAAACGGCAAAAGTGCCAAAAAAATTTAAGTTTCGGCGTGACCTTGACCTTAGTGGCATCGGTGACGTCATTTTGATGACGTAAGGGGGTGATGACGTCATCAGCACGTCATTTCTGTGACGTCATGGGTGTGACGTCATCGAAATGACGTCATTGGTGATGACGTCATCGATTGCGTCATCGATGACGTCATCGGTGAGGTCATTGATCTCGATGACGTCATCCCTCAGGTGACCTTGAACTGCCCAGCATCCCCAATTTCACACTACTATTATACAAAAATATATTTAACTAGGAATACCATAAATTATTATTCACAATTTTTTGTTTACGACGACTTCCTTTTATAAAAAGGTTTCTTATAATAATCCTTAAAATAGTGAGAACGCTTAATAAAACTAAAAGGAATTAATCTCACAAAGTAACTTATAGTTGCTGCAAAGTATTGCAAAGCAATGGGGATATACTAAGGATCCCATTAAAAAATTAATAAATATTTATGGATTTTAACAAATCAATCAATTAAAACTTGTTTAAGTATGGTATAGAAAAATATTTTAGTTAACTTATTTCACTAGGGTGTGTTATATTAATTTGCCACATTATTATAAAAGCTTTATTACAAGAGTCATTAAAATACTATTTTCTCTTTCCATAGATAAATAATATTCTACTAAAATATTAATTATTGAAAATTGAGGAATGAGTTTATATTTCAAACAAGTTAGACAATGATCTTGAGATTTTAAAAAGAAAAAAAATCAGTAGCCTAATCTTGAATATTTATATTTAAACAATGATATTAATTATAGATGGTTAATATGATCATTGATTAAGCATACTATGATATAGGTAAAGAAAATAGGAATAGTTAATATTGAATACCGTTCTTCAATAATTCATTAAAATTAAGAATTATGAATGAAATTTGCAGTTGTTGGAAAATTACAGTTAGAAAATGAGCAACTTGAGATTCTTTTGTTCTCTAGATTACAGCAAATGCCTTTACAAGGGCGAAGATTCAACAGCCGGGTCAAATAACTTTGTTTTCATTTTCACTCGCTGAGTTCTTCAAGAATATTAACATTAAAACATCTCCACTTTTTTATCAATTTAACTAATTTTCACTAATTTACACACATATTTTATACAGTATTTTATATGGCTTCTAAATTCAAAATTTCGAAATTTTCTAAACATTTTGTTTTATGTCTTTTATAAAACTGATGTATATTAATTCGAATTCTTACAGTGAAATATTTTCTAAAAGTGTTTTATTGTATTGTTTAAACTAGATTGATTCGTATATATTAGAAAAAAAACCTTGTAATTAAAATAAGTATTAAAAAAATATTAATGTCGATTCAAAATTAAAATTTAAATAAACAATAATATTTTTAATTCGGAAGTTGGAGTTGTTCAATAGAATAATATAAACCAGATTTGGTAATAAACACTGAAATTTCAATAAAAAGTAGGAATAAAAACTATATTGAGCTTTATATAATCTTAAATTAATTATGAAACAAAAACGTGAAAAAACTCATTTCACACAAAGATACCTTAAATTTACTACATTTAAGATAAAAATGAAAAAAAATCATTTTTGTTTTTAATTAATTCAATTTTAATTGAATTTAAATTAGTATTTTTTGTTTTTACCATTATAAAATAATCTTGCTGGTTAGTGAGAACATTCGATTTTACAATGCTGGTATTTAAGTATTTATGGAACTTTTACGAGAAAAGATAGTAGCATTTTAACGGGTGGAAACTAGATCGAGCTGCCATTGGTTGTTGGACCATCTACAGAATCAGCTAGTCAGCAACAGAATACTGCTAATGATCTTTGAAGTCTACCTTAGTTTTTAAATAAAAATAAATTTTTTATTTGTGATTCAATAATTTTACATTAATATATCCTTGCTTTAGGAGTGCAACCAGCTCGACTAGTATGGAACCACCCATAGACCACAACTGTCGACTACGACGTTATTAGGCCTATATTGTTTTATCGCTTGTCATTATATCGCCTGCTCCCACTACATCTGTTATATTCAGTTTTTGTTGCTTTTCCTGCAGTTCGGTTTATTGTTTCCTCTTGAAGTTATAAAATACTTTCTTACCATCCAAAGTTGCGAGGTTGATAAACACCATGTAACATGTGTAAATAGTGAAGACAAACGTTTTATTATTTTGTAATTAAACTCGTTACAACTAATTAAAAATGTTTTACATATTGTAAAAGATTTATGAACATTAGAAATTTTAAATTTGTAGGTTCGAAATAATTAAGTATTGTATATTTTCGATGAATGGTAGGCATACGACATCCATAGACACCATTAGTGTAATCGTCGACACCATTAGTGTAATCGTATGCATAAGGTAAAAGATTTGGACTAAAAATTATAATTAGTTACAAGTGGAATTAAAAAAAGGCAATATATGTAAAGAAACGTTGTAAAGTTGTATATGAATGTATAAAATAGCCTACATTTTCTAAAGAATAGTTTGGATAGGTATTTATACTTTACTTTAGGTATACAATATCTTTCCTAGAAGTAAGTAGTTTCTCACAAAAAAAAAATTGTGACTCAATTTATGAATCTCTTTGTTGAGCTGTCGTTTTATGTTATTTGAGGGAATTCAATTCTATCAATAGAAGCAATTTTATGAACACGATATTTATTTGATATATTGAAATTTGATAATGTTTCATATTTAATTTAAATTTAGAGTAATAAATAAATGAAGAATTATATAGCTTTCAGCCGTATGTTTGGGTGTAATCGTATTGGTCTAAACGTTTGTATTTACACTGCAAAATATAATGAAGTATTGAACTCAGTAAACAAAAATACAATACTTCAATACAAAACTGTTCGTCAGAATTTGTGTAGAAATATTTTACTCTTAGGTTTACTCTAAGCTTTTAATTTAGGTCTAAGTATAAATTAGGGCAGGTCTCTCATACTTTACAAAACAATGTATTAATAGAAAAACGTTATTTAAAAATATATAAAACATCCTTCAAAATGTAGTTTACAAGTGCCATAGTTTTGAGAGATTTAGAGAGCGATTATTCGCCAGTTACTCACTAGGACAGTAAATGGCTCAATGAACACCAGATGGCAGCTGATGACAAATTGTGCTGCCTCCACCTCCGCTAGTTAATGTTTTATAAATAACTCGCCCCTTAGGTTTTTGTTTTTTATGTTTTTTTTTTTTTTTTTTTATTGGTCACAGCATAATATATTAAGTTGAAATTATCAATCATAAAAACTAAATCTGTACAGTGTAAGTGCAGTAAATATAAAAATCATTTGTTAAAAACATACTTATGGTTTCTTTGAATTATCAATTACAAAATAAATGTAAGTACAAAGTAATGTTCTTTATTATATACAACATTGTTAATTTCTCAGTAAAACTTTTAACGAACATTTTTTATCTCATTTTTTAGATGAAATAGACGTCCTCTTTCAGGGTCAACTTTTATTGTTTGAGGGATTTCTTAAAACTTTTGGATGAAATTCAAATAATTCATTGATAAAGACCAATCTTTATCAAAAGCAAATTAAGGTAAGAGTATTATCCTTCTCTTCGATTGAGTCTTAAACAAAGAAAAGTCCGTATCGATGGATTAACTACAAGATACTTTAAATGTTGTAATTAATTAGTCAGTGATTATTGCTGATTGTTCTTTCGACTTATTTACGATATAGATTTGAGTAATGTGTAGGCAACAAATAATATCCGTTTCGGTTAATCTATTTTAAGGGTATGAAGTACATTTGAGAGCTGGAAACTGAACTGACAACGGTGGCTACAACATATCAGTGGGAATTATAATCATAACACGGCTATTCACTGTAATCAAAAACTTCAAAATTATTTATTAAGAAAATATAGGCTTCTTACTAGATAAAAACATCCCGTAATATTTTGCCACACAATATTTTAAAACATAGAATAACATATTTTAAGTGTCGTGTAGCATTTGAGAAAACACAAGCCAAAATAGAATATAAAAAATTTAAAATCACATCATAAATAGAATTAATAATTAATGGTACCTTAATAAACTTTAAATTTTTATAAATGGAGAAATTAAACTCGTTTTTATTTGACAATCTCAAATAAAAAAATAAAGCACTGTAACAATTTGAGTTTTCGTATTTTTCATTAGTAACTTATATGTATATTTTGAATTCCAAAAAATTGTCGTATTTAATTTTAAAGTTTTTAAAATATAAAATGAGTTGTGTATTAACTATAAGTACTTAATCTTAAAATGAGTGAAGACAAAAACTCGTGCAAATATTATTAATAAAATTTAAAACTCGTTACATGTAAATTTATTTTTATAACGCAAAAATACTGTAAACCTTTTGTAAAACTATTGTAGTCTTAATATCGTTCTTTGATTTTTCTATGCCAAGATTTCATGTACCATAATGAGAATGAAATGCTTCACTGGCATTAAATCAAAATAAGTGTTACCAGTATGAAGGATCTCTAAATAAAAACGTGTGCTTATCAAGTTAATCATTTTATTTTTTACAATATTTGGATATCTTCATTTTACAATATACATTTAATTTTGCATAACCAAGCTTGTAGGGGGGGGGGGGCACATTGTACATGTGGGGATGATGGCGATGAGAGGGGGGGGGGGGGACAAAACCACAGCAACTGTTTGGTGATTAATCAGGCCTAGCGGTATAAGCTGTTGGCTGATTGGTAGTCAATACATTCAGAGCTCCGTTGTATACGGGGATCACGGTTTTGTTGATAGTCATTCGTCAACACACCCACAGACCTGTCGGTTTCGTTGAAGTTAAAGGGGGAAACAAAAAGGAGTCAGGAAGTGAAATATGAAAGTAATAGTTTCTTTTTATGTTTCCATGTGCTTCCGACAGTGTTAATTGGCTCATAGATTAAAAGTGTTCATTTCAGAAACGTACACTTCACAAGTAACTATTTTTCAGAATTAAAAGTAAACATAGTTACTTCTACTAAGATGTATTCTCTATGTGAATACACAGTTCCATAATTAATTGTATAAAACATTCAAGTGTTACCTTTCAAGGGCTATAACATATTAAATGTATAAACATATTTACTAGGTTTTATACTGGAAATCATCAAATTATGTTATAGCATTAAATACATATGACAGTATTGAATGCCTATATGTTTAAGAGCATACAGATGAGCCATGCTATACCGTTTGCTGTGTTCAGCAGTCAAGATGTGATATCTCCCTCCAGGGCGGTTTGTGTTCATCGTGGCCCCTGAATCACAGGCGCAACATGTTGATAGTTTGCCCTCCAGCGTCGCAGACATAGATAGCATGTAGAAAGTTGAGGCTGTTGATGTTGCGTACTAGAGAGATTAATTTAATGTAGCACTTGTTATCGTATCTTGACTGTTACGTGTTCTACTCGTTTTTTCACATAGTGTCCAGGAGGTAAAACGCAATATCTAACCCCAGGGTGGTTTGGGGTTTGAGTACCTCCTCAAATATTTACTCATTTACTCAACATAGTGATACTTAACATGTTAGTAGCAATGCGCTTGGGGAAGATGCAAGTCCTGTTGTTAATTAAGATTACCATAAATAATCACAAATAAAATAAATATTGTAATCATATTTTACCTTGATTCCACTAATGTTATTTTGCATAGACGGTCACTCATACTATTTATGCACTATTATAACATTTAATATCCCTCTATTTTATGGTGAAAATTCTATTCATAAAAAAGACACTCTTGGAAACGAGGTGAAAAAAGGTTTAACTTTTAATCATTTCTGCACTTTATAGGTTGTTGTTAGTAAGTAGACCAAACTTCTTTAAATGTCAAAAATTTGCTAAAACAGTTTGTTTATTAAACTACATTGAAAATACCATTAGAATTAAATAAGCGTAGTCAATTCGTATATCAATTTTTCCAACAAAAAATTTAATTTAAAAATTCAAGAATCAACATTCTTAATTAGGAGTTTCGGAAGAGACGAATGCCACCTTTAACTAACCCCAATCCCTTACCTTGGTTGATCCGCGAAATGAATGTTCCCCCGAGAAACTAAAACAACCCCTGGAGGTAATTACCGACTCCATTGTCGGTGAAGTTGTCGGACCAGTTAATGGTGTAACCCCCCCCCCCCCCCCCCCCGAACCACCCCAACAGACAACTTGGGGGAGGCCGATTCAATCTTCAGTATGGTCGGAATTTGATACAATGTAACAAGTTGTTTACTTTACTGAAATTGTTTTGAATCATTTATTTTAATACTATCGAACTAATGTGAACTGGAAAATGCTTTATGCTGATAAACGGTCGTCATAATATGTAGACTAGGCAATTTAGCAGTGTACCTAATCTTAATGTAAATAAATTGTTACCGGAGCTATCTTCTCTGTACCTGATGCCAGCTGCCTTATAAAAAAAAAACTAGGTAGCGTGTTGGGGCAAAGGGCAAAGACCCTTAAAAATCAAAATGGTAATATTGACTCCAAAATTATCACCTCCTTGCAGTATTACTGTATTTTCCTCATTCTGAAGTCTGAATTTACACGTTTGGGTTTTCTAATGAAATTATTCTCGTATTTTCCCTTGCGTCCTTGGCTCTCAAGCTTTAAAATGAGCCATCATACGTTACCCTATCTTTTTTCTAACTCAAGATATTTCGTGGGGACCATTTCGCTTACGAAATTATATATATATATATATATATATATATTTATATTTATATTATATATATATATATAAGATGTTTTCATTAGATATTTCCCAGTTATTTTCATGTAAAATTGTATACAAACTAGCAGCTTTCAGGGCGAAAGCCCCAAATAATAAAATTAATATAGTATTGACCATATTAAGAGTACTTAACCACCAACGTTTCCTAAAGATTTAATTTTTACTGATATCATTTTAGAAACTTCGTTCAGTAAATTGAATGATTTCTTTGCTCCTGGCAGATATTGTTATAGCGTCACAAAATTTAAACACAAAATTTTGAAGTAGATATTCTTAGTTTAATATCAATATTCTGTTCTCCTACAAATCACGTGTAAACTCGTGTAGCTTTTTTAATCGTCCCATTTTTAGCAAGAATCTTTCACGTTATTTCTCATTTGTTGTAAAGTTTTGGAAATGTACTTTTTTTGTCTTGTCTGTGGTACAAACTTTTCCTCGTTCAGCAATCTGTGAAATGCCCAAGTTTTCCAGGGTAGCCTAAATCCGCTTACAGAATACCAACACTTCATTGGCTGCAACACTCCAAGTTAAAATTAATATCTCATCTACACTCAATGTGATTATTCGATATCGTTTTAAAATTAAACCAAAACACATTCTTTAATGTAAACAAGTAGGCGTTTCTCGAACCACAATTTATTACATATATCACGTTCAAAATGCTTTTATAATTTGCATACATTCTCAATAAAAAACAAATAAACAATGAAAATAAAAAGTTACTTTTATGATTTTTAAAATATATAAATGAGAAATTAAAAACTTAATTCAATTTGTAATAGTTTGTTAGGAAAGTAACACTCCAAGTAGATTGTTTTGTCATTCACGCTAAAAATGCTATTGACTTGAGACACCTCCTATCATACGATTAGTGAAATACTTAAAACTTTATTACAAAAATTTCTTTTATATAATTTTATATATAAAAACGATAAAATGATAACAGATTTTATTACTGTTTCTAATTATTTGTTAGAAGTTTAAACTTCTGGTTGCTAAACTTGTTACAAATGGAGTTAAAAGCGGTGCAGTGCAAAAGCATTTCTAGTGTTATAATACGTAAAATATAAATCAATTATTTTTACTTCTTTGCCAAAATGCTTTTGTTTTTTCACACTAATTTAAAAATACATTATATCCTATGGGACTTGTTTGGGAGGTTTTTAGCTTATTAGGGCCTTAAAACGGTAAATATCCCGATATGTTTTGTATAGCCTATAGGTAAATATTCAATCCCAAAACACCACATCGGATAGCGCAATGCAGAAAATCCTCTAGAGAGAAGTATAATAAAAGAGAAGAAATCTATTTAATTTCAGACAAACGCGTAATAAACCCGATAGTTAAGACACATAGTAACTCTGATCAAGTAAGTTTATTTTTCCATAAATTTTAAAAACATGTATTATCTAGAAGATGTAAATAATGTTTACATCTGCATTAGTCATAGTTTTGAAAAGGGAAAGTGAGCCAGAAATTCAAGGAAAATGTTGCACGAGGACTTGTTTACCCAGAACCACTCTTTTTCTAATTGGAGGGGCTCCTTTGAACAGTGCCGCTTTTAACTCCATTGAGTAGAGGGTTAGTTATGAGTTAATATTTACTGCGCTTTTACACTTTCTGAACACCATTCTCCTGAACCAATTAAAAGTTTTAATAAGCGTAGTTAACAGTAACTTTAGGACCTATACCAACTCATTTTAACAACTTCAGTTACGACCATGTGAGATTCAACTAGTTACCATGTATTACATAAAATGGTTAGTTGAATGCCAAAAATCTAATAATTATGTTTCTATATATAAATTCTATATTAGAAACATAAAAAGTGTGGGTAGTGACATAAATAGCTGCAGTAGTCTTGATACCTTGACTCGTATCAAATTATTATAACTAATAATTCCATTCATTAACAGATATAAACGATTCATAAACAGATATAAACGCCAACTTACATAAAGAATAGGGTAATAGGGGTTTTAATTTCACAATGCAAAAAGACAAAACTGTAATATTACATCCAAAACAGGTCATTTTAGTTTTGGAAATTAAAACGTTATTAATTGTGCGTTGGCATTACTGACGAGTTCATACAAAGCGTCACGTCGGCACTGTCGAGTTCTTGCAATTGGGTTCTAAGCGCTCTCTAATTTACTTGCAGTGCTGCCACCTCTAACTTATTAGTTATTTTGTGGTTTTGCCATTTAGTTAGTCTATATGTGTGTGTATCTTAGAGATAACGATAATTCATATATTTTACGATTTTAAGTAGTGTATTTATTTCTGAATTTCTTAGAGACTGTAGACTATCATTTACTGTACTTCATTTGAATTTTTGACATCTAGATTCTTTTTTAAGAAGACACGATATCTTTTGACTTGATATATGCACTGTTAAAGTAATATAATACTTTTAAGTTACAATTGTATTACTTTTGAAACGAAAATTATTTATTTCTATAATTAACTCTCACTCTGTACTCTGTGTCCTATCTTATAGATAAATCGCGTATTTACTCTTGATGAGTAATGTGTTTTGGTGTTTTTAATAAACTTTAGACTATAAAGTTTTTTTTTTACTTTATTTCCAAATGTAATTTATTTCCAGTCGCAATATAAAGTCAAAACATTTTTTCCAAGTTTAAAAAATAGCCTGATCCCTCTATTTAATTTTCAAAACCCATTAGTTTCACTCCAAATTCTGGTGGAGTAGAGGTCTGCATAAAGTTAAATTAATTTTAGCTTCTGAAATTCACTAAAACGAACCATTTAGCTTCAAAAATTCCAAAATTTTCCGGGGAGGCCCCGGACCCACCATGTTCTTGGGGGGTATTCCATACCACCCAACCCCCCGGTGTTACCACTCCGCAAAAATATCCCCCCCGAAATTGAATCCTGGGTTCGCCCCTGGATTCATTCAATTCTCCTTCCTCCATAAGATTAACATTGGAACTTTGAAAGCCTGTGGGACTTTGTTCTGGAGTCCAATGTGAATTAGAATGCGATTCTGCTCATCTACAGGACTATACCTTTCTAACGGTATGCGCGGATTTCTCCTACGATGCTCACGAGCTGAGAAAAAAGGAGGAAATGAAACATGCTTGCGTATTTATATATAGAAGACTAGGGATTGCCCACTAGTCGAAATTCGACCAAGAACTCGGTTAATATTTAAGCCAATTAGACTTAAAATGTGTTATAAGTGAAACATCTGTTCTTCCTGATTTGCTATCCTTTGTTATTATAACAGCTGTCTAATAATTCTATCAATTATCATTCTCCCATAAGATTAACATTGAAACTTTGAAAGCGTGTAGGGCGGAGCCTTATGGGCTGATATGAATTATAATAAGATTCTGCTCATCTATAGGACACACCTTTCTAACTGTATGAGTGGATTTCTCCTACGTTGCACGCAAGCAGAGAAAAAAGGAGGAAAAGAAACATGCTTGCCTATTAATATACTGTATGATAGATAACGTAGTGTAAATATTGCATTATAATATTTCGTCTTTATTTTAGAAATTGTACATTTCAATCAGTAAAATGACAGTAAGAATGGCTTACATCTCTCAAATAAAATATGTTAACAAATATTTAAAATAACAAAAAGGTTGACAAATTTATTAATCTAAACAATGATGCAGATTAAAAAAATCTGACAACTAAAATTAAGATTAAATTAGATTTTTCTATAGGAAAACAAATTTTCCAGCCTAATCATTGGCTATTACTTCTTGTTGAATAAACCTGTATTTATTAGGCCTACTAATTATCTAAACATAAGAAATAAATTTGATCTATTTATTCGACTAGTAATACAGTATAACTTGAGTACTTTGCGAGAGCATATATGAAATACAAAATATTACTATTTATAATTGATTTTTGAATTACTTTAAAACTAATATTATGGTGAAATACTTAAAACCTGTTTAAATACATATTTTAAATAATGAGGTTGGTCCTATTTTAAATTTAATAAATAATAATACATTAATCAATAACTATATCCGAAAATAATCACAAAGCCAAGATACAATAATCTTTTCATACAAAGTTTATTGTCTAAAATATAATACACCGTTGTAAGCTTCGTGCACAATCTTGCCGGGATCGCGAAACCTCAGTTTTATTTTATATCTCGCATTTTAGTTAAGTATCTTAGTAGTGACTCTACTCTCGTTTGATTCCTTATGTATGTGATATTCATTATTTGATCATATACACACGACAACCTCCATATATCTCTCGCACGGTCCGATTTGTATTCGCTAAGGTTATCTTATACTGTACCATCACTGTCTTTAGGGACAAACTTTACGCCTTCGAATTTATTCTTCGTTGTTATTATAATCCAGTAAATTTGTATTCAAAAGTTCCCCTCGCTAGAAAAAACTTGGGGTAGTTTTGATTTCTTTTGTTTCTTATGTTTTTTGGGGTGCTGAATCCGAATCTGAGGTTTGCTAACAAAATTTCTTGACGGAACATTGTCAAAAATGGAAAAAATGTGAAATTTTTTTATTTTTTTGTAATTTTTTGCTTATAACTCAAGAACTATTAACTTTTCGTAAATAGTGTATATTATAAAAATTAAAGTACACAAAATTTGATACAAAATGCACCCCCTATTTGTTATCCTCCGATGAACCATTTGGGCTCCAGGGCTGTTTGAATATCGGAGTTTTAGCGAATTTACCCATAGGGAATACGCTCTTACGGTAGTAGTCACGGTAAGACCCTAAGACCGGGACCATGTTACTTTTTCGTGTTAAGGTCCCCCAAAGCCAAAAACGCCGTTCATTCAAACTGATATATATGTATATATATATTATACATGTATATATGTATATGTCAGTTAACACGATAACTTTTGAACCAAAACTCCGATTTTGATAAAATTTGGTACAGGGGTGTAAGGCAGCATTTACTTGATCGAGTTCGCAAACCAGAATGATCGGACAACATTAACGGGGTTTTATGGGGTTTTAAATGGGTTACCTTTTGGTTTTTGGCTTTTTTTAACCTTAGTTTATAAAATTCAACAAATTTAACCTAAACTATTTAAAAGAGCTCAAAAAAAACAAACAATTTGGTATTTTGAATTTTTTATTTAGCTTATATGGTTATGGAGAAAATTCAAATATAAGTTTTCCATAGTTTTCTTATGGGAAATCAACAAAACCCTCTATCTTGCTTATTTATCGACATATATTTATAAAACTGTTTATGTACATTCATTAGAAGAGGTATATCCTTTATTTACTTGCAAAATCCATATGGCGACAGACCTATATACTTTCCCCCATCAGATTTATGGTGAAAATAAAAATAACAGAAATTGATCAAATTTGGTATGCACATTCATTATGCAAGTTTTAACTTATATTTCCTTACAAACCCATATGGTAATACCCTTCGTCGCAGCAGACCTGCGTACTACTTAGCGAATTTCTAAATTAGAAATATTAATTTTGACTAGATGAACCCGTAAACAAAATTTCATTACGTGCTCATAAATAGGGATATAAATGACTATATATTCTCCTAATGATACACATCGTAAAAGAGTATGTAGGTATGCTGCCACGGGGAACACTAAAAGTAGGTTTTTAGCGTAAAAAAAATATTTCGACCATATGAAGATACATACTAAGTTTCATCAATCTCTGTCCATAAGTAAAAGAGTTTTCCTTTTCTCAATATGATTTACATGGGAAAAGAGTATGCAGGTTTGCTGCCATGATAAGAACAAAAACCAAGATTTTTTAACATAAATGGTTGAATCTCAACCTAATGAAGCTAAATACCAAGTTTCTTCCAAAAATAAGTGAAATATTAACACATCCTTATTCTCCATAAGATTAATGTTGGAGCCCCAAAATACAATGTACTGCTTTTAGACTTTTTAATATCTCGGTAGTAGTGGAGAAACGCGGGAGCTGGCTCAGTTCAAGGTCACCTGAGCGATGACGTCATCGAGGTCAATGACCCCACCGATGACGTCATCGATGACGTCATCGATGATGCAATCGATGACGTCATCACCAATTACGTCATTCTGTGACGTCACACCCATGACGTTGCAGAAATGACGTGGCGATGACGTCATCACCCCTTACGTCACCAAGATGACGTCATCGATGTCACAAAGGTCAAGGTCACGCTGAAACCTAAAATTTTTAGGCACTTTTGCTGTTTCTCGCACTACGCTCCGAGTTTTAGTCAGGTTTCAATGACCTTGACAACTTGGAGCGAAATTAGACGAGAAACAGCAAAAGTGCCGAGGAAACTCAAAGTTTGCAACGTGACTCTGCCTAAACCGTCATGTGACACCGCTCGAGTGACCTTGAACCGATACAACTCCCGCGTTTCATCATTACTGTAACCGCGATGCGCACCCTACGACAGACACCGAGCGACTGACTGTCCGGCCCCGCGCACTCTAGGTATATGGGAAGTGGTGGAGGAAATTGTGATGACCTTGGGAAACTTGAAAATGTCAAGCCGGGTAGCACCGTTTCGGTGCTACCTTAAAGTTACATGCTAAAGTGTGATGACCTTGAGTAAAAACATAGAAATACTACAAGTTGATACCGTCCCAGAGTTAAAGTGTGGTGACATTGAGTCAAAACACTGAAATACTATAAGTTGAAATCATCCCAGAGTTAAAGTGTGATGACCTTGAGTGAAAACACAGAAATACTACAAGTCGATCCCGTCCCAGAGTTAAAGTGTGGTGACCTTGAGTCAAAACACAGAAATACTACAAGTCGATCCCGCCCCAGAGTTAAAGTGTGACGACCTTGAGTCAAAACACTGAAATACTATAAGTCAAAATCATCCCAGAGTTAAAGTGTGATGACCTTGAGTCAAAACACAGAAATAATACAAGTTGCTGCAGTCTCAGAGTTAAAGTTTGGTGACCTTGAGTTAAAATACTGAAGTACTACAAGTCGATATTGCCCCAGAGTTAAAGTGTGATGACCTCGAGTCAAAACATAGAAATACTACAAGTTGATACCACCCCAAAGTTTAAGTGTGGTAACCTTGAGTCAAAACACATAAATAATACAAGTTGATGCAGTCTCAGAGTTAAAGTGTGATGACCTTGAGTGAAAACACTGAAATACCACAAGTCGATATTGTCCCAGAGTTAAAGTGAAGTGACCTAGATTCAAAACTTGTAAAAATACTTACATATAGAGAGTTGGAGAACAGCAGAGTTAAAGTGTGGTGACCTTGAGTGAAAACACTGAAATACCACAAGTCGATATTGTCCCAGAGTTAAAGTGAAGTGACCTAGGTTCAAAACTTGTAAAAATACTTACATATAGAGAGTTGGAGAACAGCGAGACGCACCGCATGGAAGCCGGAGACATACTGGCCGAGCGGTGTTGTGCAGCCTAGGGACTCAGTTGTGGTGGGGGTATAGCCAACACTTAGAGTAGAAGTGTTGTGGGTGACCTTGACCCACTTGAAACCCCCCCCCTCCCCGAACTTTTTTTTCGAAAAAAATTTTTGACCTTGACCAAAAAGTTTTTTGCTCCGGACGAGAAGTGACCCCCCCCCCGAAATTTTTTTTCGAAAAAAATTTTGACCTTGACCAAAAAGTTTTTTGTTCCGGACGAGAAGTGACCCCCCCCCGAACTTTTTTTTCGAAAAAATTTTTGACCTTGACCAAAAAGTTTTTTGCTCCGGACGAGAAGTGACCCCCCCCCTCACCCCCACCCCCACCCCCACCCCCTCCCACACCCCTGATATCCTGGGCGTGACCACCCCGGTGGGGATATAAGGCGGCCCGGCCACAGCCGGCTCGCAGCCCGTCCCCGCGCGTTGAGCTACCTAAAGGTTTGAGCAAACACTTAGAAATATTTACTCTTCGTACGATTAGAGTTAAAGTTTTCATCTCAACAGAAGTACCCCCAGGTTTGAACCAACACTTAGAAAAATTTACTCATGGTACAACAGTTTTATGTTTTTGCCAAATAAGTGTAAGTGTGGTAAATTGAACTGGCTAAAATGTTATAATTTGCTAAGTTTTTATTGTTGTACATGATAAATCCTAAACTTTAACTTAAAACCGTAGAGCAGAGTGCCGACACCAGTGTGCACCCCACGAGAGTCGCAGAGCGACTGATCGTACGGCTCCGAGTGCCCTAGGTATAAGGAAAGTGGTGGGGGGAATTGCGATGACCTTGGGGACTTTAACAATTGTGACTATATGTAAAATTTAGTTTTTCATTATTTCAACCTAAGGTCTTGGCTTTTCGCGTTTCAGAGTGTATTAAAGCGATCTAGCTATTAATTGAAAATTGATTTCTTAAAAGATAGTCATTTTTACGCTGGGTGTTGGTAAATTTGTTAGAGTCCCGATTGCCCATACAAAACCAAACTTTTTATTATTCAATATTTCAGTCTAGGATTTCGGATTTATATGTTTCAGCGTATTTTAGAGTGTTTAAGCTTATCTTAAAATTTGAAAAACTTTAACATTTTTATACTAAAATTTGCGAGTTGACTGATAGAATATTTCTGTCAGGAGTGAGTATAGGTAAAATTTAAGTTTTCGTTATTTCAACCTAAGGTCTTGGCTTTTCGCGTTTCAGAGTGTATTAAAGCGATCTAGCTATTAATTGAAAAATTGATTTCTTAAAAGATAGTCATTTTTACGCTGGGTGTTGGTAAATTTGTTAGAGTCCCGATTGCCCATACAAAACCAAACTTTTTTATTATTCAATATTTCAGTCTGGGATTTCGGATTTATATGTTTCAGCGTATTTTAGAGTGTTTAAGCTTATCTTAAAAATTTGAAAAACTTTAACATTTTTATACTAACATTTGCGAGTTGACTGATAGAATATTTCTGTCAGGAGTGACTATAGGTAAAATTTAAGTTTTCGTTATTTCAACCTAAGGTCTTGGCTTTTCGCGTTTCGAGAGTGTATACAAGCGATCTAGCTATTAATTGTAAAATTGATTCCTTAAAAGATAGTCATTTTTACGCTGGGTGTTGGTAAATTTGTTAGAGTCCCGATTGTCCATACAAAACCAAACTTTTTTATTATTCAATATTTCAGTCTGGGATTTCGGATTTACATGTTTCAGCGTGTTTTAGAGTGTTTAAGCTTATCTTAAAAATTTGAAAAACTTTAACATTTTTTACTAAAATTTGCGAGTTGACTGATAGAATATTTCTGTCAGGAGTGACTATAGGTAAAATTTAAGTTTTCGTTATTTCAACCTAAGGTCTTGGCTTTTCGCGTTTCAGAGTGTATTAAAGCGATCTAGCTATTAATTGAAAAATTGATTTCTTAAAAGATAGTCATTTTTACGCTGGGTGTTGGTAAATTTGTTAGAGTCCAGATTGCCCATACAAAACCAAACTTTTTTATTATTCAATATTTCAGTCTGGGATTTCGGATTTACATGTTTCAGCGTATTTTAGAGTGTTTAAGCTTATCTTAAAAATTTGAAAAACTTTAACATTTTTTACTAAAATTTGCGAGTTGACTGATAGAATATTTCTGTCAGGAGTGACTATAGGTAAAATTTAAGTTTTCGTTATTTCAACCTAAGGTCTTGGCTTTTCGCGTTTCAGAGTGTATTAAAGCAATCTACCTATTAATTGTAAAATTGATTTCTTAATCACGAAAACTTAAATTTTACCTATAGTCACTCCTGACAGAAATATTCTATCAGTCAACTCGCAAATTTTAGTAAAAAAATGTTAAAGTTTTTCAAATTTTTAGATAAGCTTAAACACTCTAAAATACGCTGAAACATGTAAATCCGAAATCCCAGACTGAAATATTGAATAATAAAAAAGTTTGGTTTTGTATGGACAATCGGGACTCTAACAAATTTACCACACCCAGCGTAAAAATGACTATCTTTTAAGAAATCAATTTTACAATTAATAGGTAGATTGCTTTAATACACTCTGAAACGCGAAAAGCCAAGACCTTAGGTTGAAATAACGAAAACTTAAATTTTACCTATAGTCACTCCTGACATAAAAATATTCTATCAGTCAACTCGCAAATTTTAGTAAAAAAATGTTAAAGTTTTTCAAATTTTTAAGAAAAGCTTAAACATTCTAAAATACGCTGAAACATGTAAATCGAAATCCCAGACTGAAATATTGAATAATAAAAAGTTTGGTTTTGTATGGGCAATCTGGACTCTAACAAATTTACCAACACCCAGCGTGAAAATGACTATCTTTTAAGAAATCAATTTTTCATTAATAGCTAGATCGCTTTAATACACTCTGAAACGCGAAAAGCCAAGACCTTAGGTTGAAATAACGAAAACTTAAATTTTACCTATAGTCACTCCTGACATAGAAATATTCTATCAGTCAACTCGCAAATTTTAGTATAAAATGTTAAAAGTTTTTCAATTTTTAAGATAAGCTTAAACACTCTAAAATACGCTGAACATGTAAATCCGAAATCCCAGACTGAAATATTGAACAATAAAAAAGTTTGGTTTTGTATGGGCAATCTGGACTCTAACAAATTTACCAACACCCAGCGTAAAAATGACTATCTTTTAAGAAATCAATTTTTCAATTAATAGCTAGATCGCTTTAATACACTCTGAAACGCGAAAAGCCAAGACCTTAGGTTGAAATAACGAAAACTTAATTTTACCTATAGTCACTCCTGACATAAAAATATTCTATCAGTCAACTCGCAAATTTTAGTATAAAATGTTAAAATATTTTCAAATTTTTAAGATAAGCTTAAACACTCTAAAATACGCTGAAACATCTAAATCCGAAATCCAGACTGAAATATTGAATAATAAAAAAGTTTGGTTTTGTATGGACAATCGGGACTCTAACAAATTTACCAACACCCAGCGTAAAAATGACTATCTTTTAAGAAATCAATTTTACAATTAATAGCTAGATTGCATTAATACACTCTGAAACGCGAAAAGCCAAGACCTTAGGTTGAAATAACGAAAACTTAAATTTTACCTATAGTCACTCCTGACATAAAAATATTCTATCAGTCAACTCGCAAATTTTAGTAAAAAATGTTAAAGTTTTTTAAATTTTTAAGATAAGCTTAAACACTCTAAAATACGCTGAAACATGTAAATCCGAAATCCCAGGACTGAAATATTGAATAATAAAAAAGTTTGGTTTTGTATGGGCAATCTGGACTCTAACAAATTTACCAACACCCAGCGTAAAAATGACTATCTTTTAAGAAATCAATTTTTCAATTAATAGCTAGATCGGCTTTAATACACTCTGAAACGCGAAAGCCAAGAC
This sequence comes from Neoaliturus tenellus, assembly GCA_030545055.2. NCBI lineage: Eukaryota > Metazoa > Arthropoda > Insecta > Hemiptera > Cicadellidae > Neoaliturus > Neoaliturus tenellus. The sequence goes on along the minus strand of JAQYXR010001291.1, from coordinate 15,493 downwards.
CTTAGGTTGAAATAACGAAAACTTAAATTTTACCTATAGTCACTCCTGACATAAAAATATTCTATCAGTCAACTCGCAAATTTTAGTAAAAAAATGTTAAAGTTTTCAAATTTTTAAGAAAAGCTTAAACATTCTAAAATACGCTGAAACATGTAAATCCGAAATCCCAGACTGAAATATTGAATAATAAAAAAGTTTGGTTTTGTATGGGCAATCTGGACTCTAACAAATTTACCAACACCCAGCGTGAAAATGACTATCTTTTAAGAAATCAATTTTTCAATTAATAGCTAGATCGCTTTAATACACTCTGAAACGCGAAAAGCCAAGACCTTAGGTTGAAATAACGAAAACTTAAATTTTACCTATAGTCACTCCTGACATAGAAATATTCTATCAGTCAACTCGCAAATTTTAGTATAAAATGTTAAAAGTTTTTCAAATTTTTAAGATAAGCTTAAACACTCTAAAATACGCTGAAACATGTAAATCCGAAATCCCAGACTGAAATATTGAACAATAAAAAAGTTTGGTTTTGTATGGGCAATCTGGACTCTAACAAATTTACCAACACCCAGCGTAAAAATGACTATCTTTTCAATTTTTCAATTAATAGCTAGATCGCTTTAATACACTCTGAAACGCGAAAAGCAAGACCTTAGGTTGAAATAACGAAAACTTAAATTTTACCTATAGTCACTCCTGACATAAAAATATTCTATCAGTCAACTCGCAAATTTAGTAAAAAATGTTAAGTTTTTTAAATTTTTAAGATAAGCTTAAACACTCTAAAATACGCTGAAACATGTAAATCCGAAATCCCAGACTGAAATATTGAATAATAAAAAAGTTTGGTTTTGTATGGGCAATCTGGACTCTAACAAATTTACCAACACCCAGCGTAAAAATGACTATCTTTTAAGAAATCAATTTTTCAATTAATAGCTAGATCGCTTTAATACACTCTGAAACGCGAAAAGCCAAGACCTTAGGTTGAAATAACGAAAACTTAAATTTTACCTATAGTCACTCCTGACATAAAATATTCTATCAGTCAACTCGCAAATTTTAGTAAAAAAATGTAAAGTTTTTCAAATTTTTAAGAAAAGCTTAAACATTCTAAATACGCTGAAACATGTAAATCCGAAATCCAGACTGAATATTGAATAATAAAAAAGTTTGGTTTTGTATGGGCAATCTGGACTCTAACAAATTTACCAACACCCAGCGTGAAAATGACTATCTTTTAAGAAATCAATTTTTCAATTAATAGCTAGATCGCTTTAATACACTCTGAAACGCCGAAAAGCCATGACCTTAGGTTGAAATAACGAAAACTTAAATTTTACCTATAGTCACTCCTGACATAGAAATATTCTATCAGTCAACTCGCAAATTTTAGTATAAAATGTTAAAGTTTTTCAAATTTTTAAGATAAGCTTAAACACTCTAAAATACGCTGAAACATGTAAATCCGAAATCCCAGACTGAAATATTGAACAATAAAAAAGTTTGGTTTTGTATGGGCAATCTGGACTCTAACAATTTACCAACACCCAGCGTAAAAATGACTATCTTTTAAGAAATCAATTTTTCAATTAATAGCTAGATCGCTTTATACACTCTGAAACGCGAAAAGCCAAGACCTTAGGTTGAAATAACGAAAACTAAATTTTACCTATAGTCACTCCTGACATAAAAATATTCTATCAGTCAACTCGCAAATTTTAGTATAAAAATGTTAAAATATTTTCAAATTTTTAAGATAAGCTTAAACACTCTAAAATACGCTGAAACATCTAAATCCGAAATCCCAGACTGAAATATTGAATAATAAAAAAGTTTGGTTTTGTATGGACAATCGGGACTCTAACAAATTTACCAACACCCAGCGTAAAAATGACTATCTTTTAAGAAATCAATTTTTCAATTAATAGCTAGATCGCTTTAATACACTCTGAAACGCGAAAAGCCAAGACCTTAGGTTGAAATAACGAAAACTTAAATTTTACCTATAGTCACTCCTGACATAGAAATATTCTATCAGTCAACTCGCAAATTTTAGTATAAAATGTTAAAAGTTTTTCAAATTTTTAAGATAAGCTTAAACACTCTAAAATACGCTGAAACATGTAAATCCGAAATCCCAGACTGAAATATTGAATAATAAAAAAGTTTGGTTTTGTATGGGCAATCTGGACTCTAACAAATTTACCAACACCCATCGTAAAATGACTATCTTTTAAGAAATCAATTTTACAATTAATAGCTAGATCGCTTGTATACACTCTGAAACGTGAAAAGCCAAGACCTTAGGTTGAAATAACGAAAACTTAAATTTTACCTATAGTCACTCCTGACATAGAAATATTCTATCAGTCAACTCGCAAATTTTAGTATAAAATGTTAAAGTTTTTCAAATTTTTAAGATAAGCTTAAACACTCTAAAATACGCTGAAACATCTAAATCCGAAATCCCAGACTGAAATATTGAATAATAAAAAAGTTTGGTTTTGTATGGACAATCGGGACTCTAACAAATTTACCAACACCAGCGTAAAAATGACTATCTTTAAGAAATCAATTTTACAATTAATAGCTAGATCGCTTTAATACACTCTGAACGCGAAAAGCCAAGACCTTAGGTTGAATAACGAAAACTTAAATTTTACCTATAGTCACTCCTGACAGAAATATTCTATCAGTCAACTCGCAAATTTAGTAAAAAATGTTAAAAGTTTTTCAAATTTTTAAGATAAGCTTAAACACTCTAAAACACGCTGAAACATGTAAATCCGAAATCCCAGACTGAAATATTGAATAATAAAAAGTTTGGTTTTGTATAACAAATTTACCAACACCCAGCGTAAAATGGACTATCTTTTAAGAAATCAATTTTACAATTAATAGCTAGATCGCTTTAATACACTCTGAAACGCGAAAAGCCAAGAACCTTAGGTTGAAATAACGAAAACTTAAATTTTACCTATAGTCACTCCTGACATAGAAATATTCTATCAGTCAACTCGCAAATTTAGTATAAAATGTTAAAAGTTTTTCAAATTTTTAAGATAAGCTTAAACACTCTAAAATACGCTGAAACATCTAAATCCGAAAATCCCAGACTGAAATATTGAATAATAAAAAAGTTTGGTTTTGTATGGACAATCGGGACTCTAACAAATTTACCAACACCCAGCGTAAAAATGACTATCTTTTAAGAAATCAATTTACAATTAATAGCTAGATTGCTTTAATACACTCTGAAACGCGAAAAGCCAAGACCTTAGGTTGAAATAACGAAAACTTAAATTTTACCTATAGTCACTCCTGACATAAAAATATTCTATCAGTCAACTCGCAAATTTTAGTAAAAATGTTAAAGTTTTTTTAAATTTTTAAGATAAGCTTAAACACTCTAAAATACGCTGAAACATGTAAATCCGAAATCCCAGACTGAAATATTGAATAATAAAAAAGTTTGGTTTTGTATGGGCAATCTGGACCTCTAACAAATTTACCAACACCCAGCGTAAAAATGACTATCTTTTAAGAAATCAATTTTTCAATTAATAGCTAGATCGCTTTAATACACTCTGAAACGCGAAAAGCCAAGACCTTAGGTTGAAATACCGAAAACTTAAATTTTACCTATAGTCACTCTGACATAGAAATATTCTATCAGTCAACTCGCAAATTTTAGTATAAAATGTTAAAAGTTTTTCAAATTTTTAAGATAAGCTTAAACACTCTAAAATACGCTGAAACATGTAAATCCGAAATCCCAGACTGAAATATTGAATAATAAAAAAGTTTGGTTTTGTATGGGCAATCTGGACTCTAACAAATTTACCAACACCCAGCGTAAAATGACTATCTTTTAAGAAAATCAATTTTACAATTAATAGCTAGAACGCTTGTATACACTCTGAAACGCGAAAAGCCAAGACCTTAGGTTGAAATAACGAAAACTTAAATTTTACCTATAGTCACTCCTGACAGAAATATTCTATCAGTCCAACTCGCAAATTTTAGTAAAAATGTTAAAGTTTTTCAATTTTTAAGATAAGCTTAAACACTCTAAAATACGCTGAAACATGTAAATCCGAAATCCCAGACTGAAATATTGAATAATAAAAAAGTTTGGTTTTGTATGGACAATCGGGACTCTACAAATTTACCAACACCCAGCGTAAAAATGACTATCTTTTAAGAAATCAATTTTACAATTAATAGGTAGATTGCTTTAATACACTCTGAAACGCGAAAAGCCAAGACCTTAGGTTGAAATAACGAAAACTTTAATTTTACCTATAGTCACTCCTGACATAAAAATATCTATCAGTCAACTCGCAAATTTTAGTAAAAAAATGTTAAAGTTTTTCAAATTTTTAAGAAAGCTTAAACATTCTAAAATACGCTGAAACATGTAAATCCGAAATCCCAGACTGAAATATTGAATAATAAAAAAGTTTGGTTTTGTATGGGCAATCTGGACTCTAACAAATTTACCAACACCCAGCGTGAAAATGACTATCTTTTAAGAAATCAATTTTTCAATTAATAGCTAGATCGCTTTAATACACTCTGAAACGCGAAAAGCCAAGACCTTAGGTTGAAATAACGAAAACTTAAATTTTACCTATAGTCACTCCTGACATAGAAATATTCTATCAGTCAACTCGCAAAATTTTAGTATAAAATGTTAAAAGTTTTTCAAAATTTTTAAGATAAGCTTAAACACTCTAAAATACGCTGAAACATGTAAATCCGAAATCCCAGACTGAAATATTGATAATAAAAAAGTTGGTTTTGTATGGGCAATCTGGACTCTAACAAATTTACCAACACCCAGCGTAAAAATGACTATCTTTTAAGAAATCAATTTTACAATTAATAGCTAGATCGCTTGTATACACTCTGAAACGTGAAAAGCCAAGACCTAGGTTGAAATAACGAAAACTTAAATTTTACCTATAGTCACTCCTGACATAGAAATATTCTATCAGTCAACTCGCAAATTTTAGTATAAAATGTTAAAAGTTTTTCAAATTTTAAGATAAGCTTAAACACTCTAAAATACGCTGAAACATCTAAATCCGAAATCCCAGACTGAAAATATTGAATAATAAAAAAAGTTTGGTTTTGTATGGACAATCGGGACTCTAACAAATTTACCAACACCCAGCGTAAAAATGACTATCTTTAAGAAATCAATTTTACAATTAATAGCTAGATCGCTTTAATACACTCTGAAACGCGAAAAGCCAAGACCTTAGGTTGAAATAACGAAAACTTAAATTTTACCTATAGTCACTCCTGACAGAAATATTCTATCAGTCAACTCGCAAATTTTAGTAAAAATGTTAAAAGTTTTCAAATTTTTAAGATAAGCTTAAACACTCTAAAACACGCTGAAACATGTAAATCCGAAATCCCAGACTGAAATATTGAATAATAAAAAAGTTTGGTTTTGTATAACAAATTTACCAACACCCAGCGTAAAATGACTATCTTTTAAGAAATCAATTTACAATTAATAGCTAGATCGCTTTAATACACTCTGAAACGCGAAAAGCCAAGACCTTAGGTTGAAATAACGAAAACTTAAATTTTACCTATAGTCACTCCTGACATAGAAATATTCTATCAGTCAACTCGCAAATTTTAGTATAAAATGTTAAAAGTTTTTCAATTTTAAGATAAGCTTAAACACTCTAAAATACGCTGAAACATCTAAATCCGAAATCCCAGACTGAAATATTGAATAATAAAAAAGTTTGGTTTTGTATGACAATCGGACTCTAACAAATTTACCAACACCCAGCGTAAAAATGACTATCTTTTAAGAAATCAATTTACAATTAATAGCTAGATTGCTTTAATACACTCTGAAACGCGAAAAGCCAAGACCTTAGGTTGAAATAACGAAAACTTAAATTTTACCTATAGTCACTCCTGACATAAAAATATTCTATCAGTCAACTCGCAAATTTAGTAAAAAATGTTAAAGTTTTTTAAATTTTTAAGATAAGCTTAAACACTCTAAAATACGCTGAAACATGTAAATCCGAAATCCCAGACTGAAATATTGAATAATAAAAAGTTTGGTTTTGTATGGGCAATCTGGGACTCTAACAAATTTACCAACACCCAGCGTAAAATGACTATCTTTTAAGAAATCAATTTTCAATTAATAGCTAGATCGCTTTAATACACTCTGAAACGCGAAAGCCAAGACCTTAGGTTGAAATACGAAAACTTAAATTTTACCTATAGTCACTCCTGACATAAAAATATTCTATCAGTCAACTCGCAAATTTTAGTATAAAATGTTAAAATATTTTCATATTTTTAAGATAAGCTTAAACACTCTAAAATACGCTGAAACATGTAAATCCGAAATCCCAGACTGAAATATTGAATAATAAAAAAGTTTGGTTTTGTATGGGCAATCTGGACTCTAACAAATTTACCAACACCCAGCGTAAAAATGACTATCTTTTAAGAAATCAATTTTTCAATTAATAGCTAGATCGCTTTAATACACTCTGAAACGCGAAAAGCCAAGACCTTAGGTTGAAATAACGAAAACTTAAATTTTACCTATAGTCACTCCTGACATAAAAATATTCTATCAGTCAACTCGCAAATTTTAGTATAAAATGTTAAAATATTTTCAAATTTTTAAGATAAGCTTAAACACTCTAAAATACGCTGAAACATCTAAATCCGAAATCCCAGACTGAAATATTGAATAATAAAAAAGTTTGGTTTTGTATGGGCAATCTGGACTCTAACAAATTTACCAACACCCAGCGTAAAATGACTATCTTTAAGAAATCAATTTTCAATAATAGCTAGATCGCTTTAATACACTCTGAAACGCGAAAAGCCAAGACCTTAGGTTGAAATAACGAAAACTTAAATTTTACCTATAGTCACTCCTGACATAAAAATATTCTATCAGTCAACTCGCAAATTTTAGTATAAAATGTTAAAATATTTTCAAATTTTTAAGATAAGCTTAAACACTCTAAAATACGCTGAAACATGTAAATCCGAAATCCCAGACTGAAATATTGAATAATAAAAAAGTTTGGTTTTGTATGGGCAATCGGGACTCTAACAAATTTACAACACCCAGCGTAAAATGACTATCTTTTAAGAAATCAATTTTACAATTAATAGCTAGATCGCTTGTATACACTCTGAAACGTGAAAAGCCCAAGACCTTAGGTTGAAATAACGAAAACTTAAATTTTACCTATAGTCACTCCTGACATAAAAATATTCTATCAGTCAACTCGCAAATTTTAGTAAAAAAATGTTAAAGTTTTTTAAATTTTAAGATAAGCTTAAAACACTCTAAAATACGCTGAAACATGTAAATCCGAAATCCCAGACTGAAATATTGAATAATAAAAAAGTTTGGTTTTGTATGGGCAATCTGGACTCTAACAAATTTACCAACACCCAGCGTAAAATGACTATCTTTTAAGAAATCAATTTTACAATTAATAGCTAGATCGCTTGTATACACTCTGAAACGCGAAAAGCCAAGACCTTAGGTTGAAATAACGAAAACTTAAATTTTACCTATAGTCACTCCTGACATAGAAATATTCTATCAGTCAATTCGCAAATTTTAGTATAAAAATGTTAAAGTTTTTCAAATTTTTAAGATAAGCTTAAACACTCTAAAATACGCTGAAACATGTAAATCCGAAATCCCAGACTGAAATATTGAATAATAAAAAAGTTTAATTTTGTATGGACAATCGGACTCTAACAAATTTACCAACACCCAGCGTAAAAATGACTATCTTTTAAGAAATCAATTTTACAATTAATAGCTAGATTGCTTTAATACACTCTGAAACGCGAAAAGCCAAGACCTTAGGTTGAAATAACGAAAACTTAAATTTTACCTATAGTCACTCCTGACAGAAATATTCTATCAGTCAACTCGCAAATTTTAGTAAAAAAATGTTAAAAGTTTTTCAAATTTTTAAGATAAGCTTAAACACTCTAAAATACGCTGAAACAGGTAAATCCGAAGTCCCAGACTGAAATATTGAATAATAAAAAGTTGGTTTTGTATGGGCAATCTGGACTCTAACAAATTTACCAACACCCAGCGTAAAAATGACTATCTTTTAAGAAATCAATTTTACAATTAATAGCTAGATCGCTTTAATACACTCTGAAACCCGAAAAGCCAAGACCTTAGGTTGAAATAACGAAAACTTAAATTTTACCTATAGTCACTCCTGACCATAGAAATATTCTATCAGTCAACTCGCAAATTTTAGTATAAAATGTTAAAAGTTTTTCAAATTTTTAAGATAAGCTTAAACACTCTAAAATACGCTGAAACATGTAAATCCGAAATCCCAGACTGAAATATTGAATAATAAAAAAGTTTGGTTTTGTATGGACAACGGGACTCTAACAAATTTACCAACACCCAGCGTAAAAATGACTATCTTTTAAGAAATCAATTTTACAATTAATAGGTAGATTGCTTTAATACACTCTGAAACCGCGAAAAGCCAAGACCTTAGGTTGAAATAACGAAAACTTAAATTTTACCTATAGTCACTCCTGACATAAAAATATTCTATCAGTCAACTCGCAAATTTTAGTAAAAATGTTAAAGTTTTTCAAATTTTAAGATAAGCTTAAACACTCTAAAATACGCTGAAACATGTAAATCCGAAATCCCAGACTGAAATATTGAATAATAAAAAAGTTTGGTTTTGTATGGACAATCGGACTCTAACAAATTTACCAACACCCAGCGTAAAAATGACTATCTTTTAAGAAATCAATTTTACAATTAATAGGTAGATTGCTTTAATACACTCTGAAACGCGAAAAGCCAAGACCTTAGGTTGAAATAACGAAAACTTAAATTTTACCTATAGTCACTCCTGACATAGAAATATTCTATCAGTCAACTCGCAAATTTTAGTATAACAGGTTAAAAGTTTTTCAAATTTTTAAGATAAGCTTAAACACTCTAAAATACGCTGAAACATGTAAATCCGAAATCCCAGACTGAATATTGAATAATAAAAAAGTTGGTTTTGTGATGGGCAATCTGGACTCTAACAAATTTACCAACACCCAGCGTAAAATGACTATCTTTTAAGAAATCAATTTTACAATTAATAGCTAGATCGCTTGTATACACTCTGAAACGCGAAAAGCCAAGACCTTAGGTTGAAATAACGAAAACTTAAATTTTACCTATAGTCACTCCTGACATAAAATATTCTATCAGTCAACTCGCAAATTTTAGTAAAAAATGTTAAAGTTTTTTAAATTTTTAAGATAAGCTTAAACACTCTAAAATACGCTGAAACATGTAAATCCGAATCCCAGACTGAAATATTGAATAATAAAAAAGTTTGGTTTTGTATGGGCAATCTGGACTCTAACAAATTTACCAACACCCAGCGTAAAAAATGACTATCTTTTAGAAATCAATTTTTCAATTAATAGCTAGATCGCTTTAATACACTCTGAAACGCGAAAAGCCAAGACCTTAGGTTGAAATAACGAAAACTTAAATTTTACCTATAGTCACTCCTGACATAAAAATATTCTATCAGTCAACTCGCAAATTTTAGTAAAAAAATGTTAAAGTTTTCAAATTTTTAAGAAAAGCTTAAACATTCTAAAATACGCTGAAACATGTAAATCCGAAATCCCAGACTGAAATATTGAATAATAAAAAAGTTTGGTTTTGTATGGGCAATCTGGACTCTAACAAATTACCAACACCCAGCGTGAAAATGACTATCTTTAAGAAATCAATTTTTCAATTAATAGCTAGATCGCTTTAATACACTCTGAACGCGAAAAGCCAAGACCTTAGGTTGAAATAACGAAAACTTAAATTTTACCTATAGTCACTCCTGACATAGAAAATATTCTATCAGTCAACTCGCAAATTTTAGTATAAAATGTTAAAAGTTTTCAAATTTTAAGATAAGCTTAAACACTCTAAAATACGCTGAAACATGTAAATCCGAAATCCCAGACTGAAATATTGGAACAATAAAAAAGTTTGGTTTTGTATGGGCAATCTGGACTCTAACAAATTTACCAACACCCAGCGTAAAATGACTATCTTTTAAGAAATCAATTTTTCAATTAATAGCTAGATCGCTTTAATACACTCTGAAACGCGGAAAAGCCAAGACCTTAGGTTGAAATAACGAAAACTTAAATTTTACCTATAGTCACTCCTGACATAAAAATATTCTATCAGTCAACTCGCAAATTTTAGTATAAAATGTTAAAATATTTTCAAATTTTAAGATAAGCTTAAACACTCTAAAATACGCTGAAACATCTAAATCCGAAATCCCAGACTGAAATATTGAATAATAAAAAAGTTTAAATCCGAAATCCAGACTGAAATATTGAATAATAAAAAAGTTTGGTTTTGTATGGACAATCGGGACTCTAACAAATTTACCAACACCCAGCGTAAAATGACTATCTTTTAAGAAATCAATTTTTCAATTAATAGCTAGATCGCTTTAATACACTCTGAAACGCGAAAAGCCAAGACCTTAGGTTGAAATAACGAAAACTTAAATTTTACCTATAGTCACTCCTGACATAGAAATATTCTATCAGTCAACTCGCAAATTTTAGTATAAAATGTTAAAAGTTTTTCAAATTTTTAAGATAAGCTTAAACACTCTAAAATACGCTGAAACATGTAAATCCGAAATCCCAGACTGAAATATTGAATAATAAAAAAGTTTGGTTTTGTATGGGCAATCTGGACTCTAACAAATTTACCAACACCCATCGTAAAAATGACTATCTTTTAAGAAATCAATTTTACAATTAATAGCTAGATCGCTTGTATACACTCTGAAACGTGAAAAGCCAAGACCTTAGGTTGAAATAACGAAAACTTAAATTTTACCTATAGTCACTCCTGACATAGAAATATTCTATCAGTCAACTCGCAAATTTTAGTATAAAATGTTAAAAGTTTTTCAAATTTTTAAGATAAGCTTAAACACTCTAAAATACGCTGAAACATCTAAATCCGAAATCCCAGACTGAAATATTGAATAATAAAAAAGTTTGGTTTTGTATGGACAATCGGGACTCTAACAAATTTACCAACACCCAGCGTAAAAATGACTATCTTTAAGAAATCAATTTTACAATTAATAGCTAGATCGCTTTAATACACTCTGAAACGCGAAAAGCCAAGACCTTAGGTTGAAATAACGAAAACTTAAATTTTACCTATAGTCACTCCTGACAGAAATATTCTATCAGTCAACTCGCAAATTTTAGTAAAAAATGTTAAAAGTTTTTCAAATTTTTAAGATAAAGCTTAAACACTCTAAAACACGCTGAAACATGTAAATCCGAAATCCCAGACTGAAATATTGAATAATAAAAAAGTTTGGTTTTGTATAACAAATTTACCAACACCCAGCGTAAAATGACTATCTTTTAAGAAATCAATTTTACAATTAATAGCTAGATCGCTTTAATACACTCTGAAACGCGAAAGCCAAGACCTTAGGTTGAAATAACGAAAACTTAAATTTTACCTATAGTCACTCCTGACATAGAAATATTCTATCAGTCAACTCGCAAATTTTAGTATAAAATGTTAAAAGTTTTTCAAATTTTTAAGATAAGCTTAAACACTCTAAAATACGCTGAAACATCTAAATCCGAAATCCCAGACTGAAATATTGAATAATAAAAAAGTTTGGTTTTGTATGGACAATCGGGACTCTAACAAATTTACCAACACCCAGCGTAAAAATGACTATCTTTTAAGAAATCAATTTTACAATTAATAGCTAGATTGCTTTAATACACTCTGAAACGCGAAAAGCCAAGACCTTAGGTTGAAATAACGAAAACTTAAATTTTACCTATAGTCACTCCTGACATAAAAATATTCTATCAGTCAACTCGCAAATTTTAGTAAAAAATGTTAAAGTTTTTTAAATTTTTTAAGATAAGCTTAAACACTCTAAAATACGCTGAAACATGTAAATCCGAAATCCCAGACTGAAATATTGAATAATAAAAAAGTTTGGTTTTGTATGGGCAATCTGGACTCTAACAAATTTACCAACACCCAGCGTAAAAATGACTATCTTTTAAGAAATCAATTTTTCAATTAATAGCTAGATCGCTTTAATACACTCTGAAACGCGAAAAGCCAAGACCTTAGGTTGAAATAACGAAAACTTAAATTTTACCTATAGTCACTCCTGACATAGAAATATTCTATCAGTCAACTCGCAAATTTTAGTATAAAATGTTAAAAGTTTTTCAAATTTTTAAGATAAGCTTAAACACTCTAAAATACGCTGAAACATGTAAATCCGAAATCCCAGACTGAAATATTGAATAATAAAAAAGTTTGGTTTTGTATGGGCAATCTGGACTCTAACAATTTACCAACACCCAGCGTAAAATGACTATCTTTTAAGAAATCAATTTTACAATTAATAGCTAGAACGCTTGTATACACTCTGAAACGCGAAAGCCAAGACCTTAGGTTGAAATAACGAAAACTTAAATTTACCTATAGTCACTCCTGACAGAAATATTCTATCAGTCAACTCGCAAATTTTAGTAAAAAATGTTAAAGTTTTTCAAATTTTTAAGATAAGCTTAAACACTCTAAAATACGCTGAAACATGTAAATCCGAAATCCCAGACTGAAATATTGAATAATAAAAAAGTTTGGTTTTGTATGGACAATCGGGACTCTAACAAATTTACCAACACCCAGCGTAAAAATGACTATCTTTTAAGAAATCAATTTTACAATTAATAGGTAGATTGCTTTAATACACTCTGAAACGCGAAAAGCCAAGACCTTAGGTTGAAATAACGAAAACTTAAATTTTACCTATAGTCACTCCTGACATAAAAATATTCTATCAGTCAACTCGCAAATTTTAGTAAAAAAATGTTAAAGTTTTTCAAATTTTAAGAAAAGCTTAAACATTCTAAAATACGCTGAAACATGTAAATCCGAAATCCCAGACTGAAATATTGAATAATAAAAAAGTTTGGTTTTGTATGGGCAATCTGGACTCTAACAAATTTACCAACACCCAGCGTGAAAATGACTATCTTTTAAGAAATCAATTTTTCAATTAATAGCTAGATCGCTTTAATACACTCTGAAACGCGAAAAGCCAAGACCTTAGGTTGAAATAACGAAAACTTAAATTTTACCTATAGTCACTCCTGACATAGAAATATTCTATCAGTCAACTCGCAAATTTTAGTATAAAATGTTAAAAGTTTTTCAAATTTTTAAGATAAGCTTAAACACTCTAAAATACGCTGAAACATGTAAATCCGAAATCCCAGACTGAAATATTGAATAATAAAAAAGTTTGGTTTTGTATGGGCAATCTGGACTCTAACAAATTTACCAACACCCAGCGTAAAAATGACTATCTTTAAGAAATCAATTTTACAATTAATAGCTAGATCGCTTGTATACACTCTGAAACGTGAAAAGCCAAGACCTTAGGTTGAAATAACGAAAACTTAAATTTTACCTATAGTCACTCCTGACATAGAAATATTCTATCAGTCAACTCGCAAATTTTAGTATAAAATGTTAAAAGTTTTTCAAATTTTTAAGATAAGCTTAAACACTCTAAAATACGCTGAAACATCTAAATCCGAAATCCCAGACTGAAATATTGAATAATAAAAAAGTTTGGTTTTGTATGGACAATCGGGACTCTAACAAATTTACCAACACCCAGCGTAAAAATGACTATCTTTAAGAAATCAATTTTACAATTAATAGCTAGATCGCTTTAATACACTCTGAAACGCGAAAAGCCAAGACCTTAGGTTGAAATAACGAAAACTTAAATTTACCTATAGTCACTCCTGACAGAAATATTCTATCAGTCAACTCGCAATTTTAGTAAAAAATGTTAAAGTTTTTTCAAATTTTTAAGATAAGCTTAAACACTCTAAAACACGCTGAAACATGTAAATCCGAAATCCCAGACTGAAATATTGAATAATAAAAAAGTTTGGTTTTGTATAACAAATTACCAACACCCAGCGTAAAATGACTATCTTTTTAAGAAATCAATTTTACAATTAATAGCTAGATCGCTTTAATACACTCTGAAACGCGAAAAGCCAAGACCTTAGGTTGAAATAACGAAAACTTAAATTTTACCTATAGTCACTCCTGACATAGAAATATTCTATCAGTCAACTCGCAAATTTAGTATAAAATGTTAAAAGTTTTTCAATTTTTAAGATAAGCTTAAACACTCTAAAATACGCTGAAACATCTAAATCCGAAATCCCAGACTGAAATATTGAATAATAAAAAAGTTTGGTTTTGTATGGACAATCGGGACTCTAACAAATTTACCAACACCCAGCGTAAAAATGACTATCTTTTAAGAAATCAATTTTACAATTAATAGCTAGATTGCTTTAATACACTCTGAAACGCGAAAAGCCAAGACCTTAGGTTGAAATAACGAAAACTTAAATTTACCTATAGTCACTCCTGACATAAAAATATTCTATCAGTCAACTCGCAATTTTAGTAAAAAATGTTAAAGTTTTTTAAATTTTTAAGATAAGCTTAAACACTCTAAAATACGCTGAAACATGTAAATCCGAAATCCCAGACTGAAATATTGAATAATAAAAAGTTTGGTTTTGTATGGGCAATCTGGACTCTAACAAATTTACCAACACCCAGCGTAAAAATGACTATCTTTAAGAAATCAATTTTTCAATTAATAGCTAGATCGCTTTAATACACTCTGAAACGCGAAAAGCCAAGACCTTAGGTTGAAATAACGAAAACTTAAATTTTACCTATAGTCACTCCTGACATAAAAATATTCTATCAGTCAACTCGCAAATTTTAGTATAAAATGTTAAAATATTTTCATATTTTTAAGATAAGCTTAAACACTCTAAAATACGCTGAAACATGTAAATCCGAAATCCCAGACTGAAATATTGAATAATAAAAAAGTTTGGTTTTGTATGGGCAATCTGGACTCTAACAAATTTACCAACACCCAGCGTAAAAATGACTATCTTTAAGAAATCAATTTTTCAATTAATAGCTAGATCGCTTTAATACACTCTGAAACGCGAAAAGCCAAGACCTTAGGTTGAAATAACGAAAACTTAAATTTTACCTATAGTCACTCCTGACATAAAAATATTCTATCAGTCAACTCGCAAATTTTAGTATAAAATGTTAAAATATTTTCAATTTTTAAGATAAGCTTAAACACTCTAAAATACGCTGAAACATCTAAATCCGAAATCCCAGACTGAAATATTGAATAATAAAAAAGTTTGGTTTTGTATGGGCAATCTGGACTCTAACAAATTTACCAACACCCAGCGTAAAAATGACTATCTTTTAAGAAATCAATTTTTCAATTAATAGCTAGATCGCTTT